>JAOTQE010051250.1:0-21046 GCA_025631205.1 Nesometra sesokonis
GTAACTGATAAAATCGCTGATAACTTTTTAGTTTCTGAGAATTTTTTTATTATTTTTTTAGTCAAAGTATTTTTCATATACACGTTTTGTCGTACGAAATTTAAGGCACGTGCCACAATGCGTTATCAGTAGGCAAACATGTGAACTTTAAGCTCCATTTACTCGAGTGGAATTTGCAGTTTACGTTGTTTTGCCACGAAATGGCCGCCTAGTGGTTGTATTGTTATGCTTTTATTTTTTTTTCTATCTAATATAATGCGATTTAATCAGAATAGGGTGGTTATTATCAATTGTGGTTTAACGTCTGTTATTGTAATAGCTGTACTATTCCATTGTTTTGATGTCTTTACTATTCAATTCAAATGCAGAAGAAAAGACAGACAGACGGATTGCAATACCTTCTCGGCGAGGATAAAACGTGCCTGGCTTAATTAGAGTACTATGAAAATAAGTATCTGTACAGCCTATGCACACTAACAAAAACCCTGAAAAAATCGAATTTATTTCAGGAGGACGCGTCATGTGTGGAGGTATGCTCTCTATGGAGTACTTTTTAGTTGAATATAAACAATTGGATATTATACTGTACAAAATGCCAACACAAAAAAAAAAAACTTACAGTATAGGCCCCTAGGTGTTTAAAATTTTGGCAATAAAAAGCTCAGATCTGCCAAAAAGAATTTTAAGTAGGGAGCGAGATCAAAGGTCTAACTTAGATGGCAAAAGGGATGGAGCATTTGGTGAAATAAATTAGAAGCAAAAAGCTTCTTATTGAAGGATAATAATAGATGCTCTCTCCTTGTCGACAGCACTGTAAGACCTGCGATCTCGCAAGCCTCCTCTTAACTATGATCAGGTCCCAGAATTATTCTAAGAGCAATTCTTTCAATGGCACAAGAGTTTTCCCCAGAAAGGAAACCATGCCACACAGGACAGGCATATCCTATTAACAGGAACACCTAAATGCAATATTTTTTTACCTTTGACCCAGGTAAACCTTGATTTTGTTTTTGCAACAATTCTACTGTGGTGCCTCCAGGCGGCCACAAGAGAGAGAAGGTCAATCACCAACAATGAGTTAGTGAACTCACAATGCATTATGGTCTACACTGAGTTTGCTAGTGCATTTTTTAAGTTGATTTGTATTGATTGAATATTTTATTGGATAATCTGAAATTCCTGTGGAAACACGGCCTAAACTTATGAAATAGTTCATGAAAAGTGTGTTTTGTATGGGCAGCTTTGATTTTATTTTTTAAGTTGTCCTCTCTTCCATTGTTTTACTTGATATTTTACTGTTAGTCTTTTGTTTTTGTTTGTTTTTGCTTCTGCATTGTGACTTTAAAAATGATATAAAAACTTTTCCATAGTTATGTCTTAAATGAAATTTTGCAAATGATAATTACTATAGAATTATACAGAAACAAATTAAGCGTAATATTACATTATTGATAATTCCTCAATATTTACATTTGTAAAATTTTTTAAAATTGTATGAGGAAATAAGAGTACTGAAACTCCGAATAAATGGCAACTTAGAGGTCAAGTTGATTCTACATTTCGTTCTTTATTAGAACAACAAGAATAACATAATCCAAAAAACGGACGGACATACAAAAGGTTAGGACTGACCAATCACATAAGCATAAATTAGGATGCTTAATTAGTATTCATTAAGGCTATGTTCAGACTCAATAATTAAGCGGGGCGTAACGTACGCGGCGTACGATTATCTGTGTCTGAACTAGCCGGCGATTAGCGTAAGTCCCTAATCCGGAGCGTAACTTGTGCTCCCTGCAGACCCCGGTTTAGCGTAAGCTACGGAGCTACGCCTCGTACACCTGAATGGTTTTGTCCTTGTGTTACGCATTGTCCAATCACAATTTGCAATCAGTCTGCATTGGCCAGTCAATTACGGATCACTGGTCATAGAAAACTTCACCGTTTGGCAGTTTTAAAATTGCTTATGACTTGCGCTACGCCTTGTGTCCGAACACCTTGGTCGTTACGCCGCAGATTGGCTTGCGCCTTGCTAATGCTAAGCTCCACTTAAGCCATGAATCTGAACATAGCCTAATGAATATAACCTTAAACTATTAGTAACAGTCAGTGATATGATAAGTAATTTATAGGCCTATTGATAAGGGGAACACAACTATAAACAAAGATATGTAAGTGGTAATGTAATAAGACAACAATAGACTAAATAGATAATACAAGCTCTTTAGAAGTTCTCAAACCAGAATTTAAACAAGGTGTGAATTTTATGGCAGACCAAGCAAGTTTCTTATTTTAATTCCAATAAGGACTTAACACCAAAAGAATATCGTAGCTCGGTGGTTTATCAGTTTATTTGTCCAGGTTGCCATGCTAGTTACATAGGTAAAACTGATAGATCATGCTAACAGTGTAAATGAACATATAGCTAATTGTGAAGGTTTTAATCATATTATTGGAATACATGACTGTTGATAACAGTGTTAATATACAACCATTAAAGATAACTTGGATAGCATTCAGATTATAGTTCTGTTCATTGGTAAGAAATGTTGTTAACTGAGGCCTTTGCAATAAATTCAAACCATGTTTAAATTCTGGTTTGAGAGCTTCTAAAGAGCTTGTATTACTATTGTTGTCTTATTACAGTACCAATCACAAATTGTGATGAAATTTGTACTATTTTTGATAAATTTGGTAAGAATTACACTACTGAAGCATGGAAAAACGATCAGAACTTAAAATCAAGTGTAATTCAGTACTACGGTGTTATTATTGTTGCTTGAGTTCAATATATTTTTAGTAATTTTAATTTTATTATAGTTTTCATTTTGTATGGTTTAAGTCAGTTACTTGTTTGGTTAATTCTAGTACTCTATTACTAGAGTGCTGAATTAATTAAACAACAAGAAATTGAGATTCAAAATGTATTATTACAACCTGTAAGTTTATTATTGTGTTATTTTTAATTATTTTGCTTTATTATTGTATACCTTTACTTTATGGTTGTTATGCAACATTTATTTGTGAATACTGTAGTTAATCTTCTGTGTTATTGATATTCATTTTGAATTGTAAACTTGTAATTGGTAGTTTAAGCGATATAGATGCACCAGTCACATGTGTGCCACCAATCCAAAGGTGTAACTTCCATGATAAATAAATAAATAAAATAAAATAAAACCACTTCCTTATCTTTGTATATAGTTGTGTCCCCCTTATCAATAGGCCTATAAATTAACTATCATATCACTGACTGCTACTAATAGCTGAGGTTATATTCATTAATGAATATTAATTAAGCATCCTAATTTTTGCTTATGTGATTGGTCAGTCCCAACCTTTTGTATGTCTGTCTTTTAATTATTGTTGTTTTTTGGATTATGTTATTCTTGACAATGAACTAATAAAGAACGAAACGTAGAATCAACTATGGCCTCTAAGTTGTCATTTTTCGGAGTTTCAGTACTCATATTCTGTTTAAGATTAATCAGTGGATCTTATGGTTTAAAGTTAATAATGTGTAGTTTCATGAGCTATAAAAAAAACTCAATTTTCAATTTTCCGACTTGTGTCTCATTTGGCTGCTCTGCCACATTTTCTCCTTTATCTGATTAATTTAGTGTTGTGAGACACCAACGATATCCTAAAATAATCTGAAGTGGACTTATTTCCAATGTAGTCTTTCTGGCTGTGATTGTGCAATACACTAGAAGACAATCCTCTACTCAAAGAGTGTACTGTGTGTACATGAGGCATGTGTATGCTGTTAGAATGTATTTTTTTTTACCTTTTTGCTTAAACACAAGAAAAGTGGCAATACATTCAGACTGGGAACCAGATTTGGTCCCACACTTCCCCCCTCTGAATGCATGCAAGTGTGTGCCATCTAATGGCATGCACTGGCACAGCTATGCTGCGCATAAATTGTGCAGTTATGATTTGTTCACAAATTTGTGTGTCGTGCAAAAATTTTCAACATGTTGACTAATTTTCTCTACATTTCATGCATTGTCCTACATCCTCCTGCAGCTTTCTGCAAGTTGCCATATATGAATATATATGTTTGTGTCAGTGCACATACTATTCAGAAACATAATGCGTGCAAGTGTCAATGGGGCTTCTGAACGTGTGAAATGACACTTGGCCTCCTCCAACTGTATTTAGGCAATTTATTTAAACCCAATATCACAATAAAGGAGTTTCAGTCAGTCTGTTGATATTACACTGGCATACATTGTATTATATGACACCTTGATATATTCCTGCAATCTAATTAGTCGTGATGTCACGAATCGTGAAATTTTGAATCCATTTACCGTGCAATTTTGGATCCATACGTTTGCTCCATTGCATGCTCGCCGAGACGTCAAAACGCTCGCATATTGCAACGTGCATGATATGCGACAATGACCGCACTGCGCTCAGCTGCACTGTATTAATTTTGTACTGCACTAGCGCTAGCCTAGCCTTCTCACTTGTTTCTAAATTCATAAAATGTCAAATGACAAGGATCTATTTACATGTAGGAAGTGTCATATAAAACAAATAATGAATTCATTATTATTCATTATTAATTCATTCGTGCGATGGACAGAATATTTCATTCGGTGAAAGATGAAATGATCCATTTAACTCGGCTATGCCTCGTTGAATGGATCATTTTATCTTTCCCCTCATGAAATATTCTGTCCATCACACTCATAAACATTCATTATTTATATACTATAGTACTAGTAGACCATTCACTATATTGGTGTTGACAGTAACAACAGAGCCAAGCCAAAGAATGGATGAATAACTCAAAAAATTCAAAATTTTAGATCTGAATACTAACCACTACACACTGCACCGCCCTCAATGAAATACATACCTCCCCTACCGCACGGTCTCGTTCCAGTTTCGTTAGCATCTTCTCTTTCATTGCAGTCTCGTATTTCTCTTTCAACTGACGCAGGGTCGGCTCATAAGAACTATAATGCTTCTTTAACTTTTTGATATCAGAAATCAATTTGTTTTTCTCTTGCACAACTCGTTTATGATGCATGCGGTGAAAATCTCGTTCTTTTTTTAGCTTGACAAACGATTCTTTGGCCTTGTTGGCGGCATTCTTGAACTTATCAACATCTCGGCGGAGCAGCTTCACACGGTCGTCAAGGTTTCGATTTTGTGTGTAGACATCTGGAACTGTCTGAATATCTTCAGGCTTCAAGAAGCCACGCTGTTGTAACTCATACCTGAGAGAAAAGAAATCGTTTTGTTTTTCAAAAAACATCAATACAGTTTTACTCAATTTTTATTTCAAAACTCAATAACTTTTTCATAATTAAACTTAAATGTCATTACCATGCAGTATTTCATTTTAAACGAGCGGCCGGCAAAAAATCACACCACAATTATTTCTCCGCTGGCTAAATTAGTCTTATGGGATCTGTAAATTTATAGATCTATACATTCCACAGTTAACATGAGGAGTCTTTCCCATTTACCAATTTTGCAATTTTGAAACCAGAGGTTATGTCGATCTCTACTTATCTCAATTTATTACTGCTTGAGGAATTTTTGTAATAAGATTAACAGTGGAGGTAATTAGTAGTGAATAATTTATAATAACACTGGCACAATTAAAGTAAAAACCTATGTTGTAACTTCTGAAATGAATTTCTGCTCCTTTAGGGTAATGTTGTATCACACAACAAATATTGGCTTGTACTGGTACAATTTAGTGTGTCCATAACGTGGGTAACATCCTGGACAGGTACAAGACAATTGTGTTCACTGCACCTATGGTTTAACCTCATAAATCCTGTTCATTAACATAATTGTGAGGTCTCACCACAAAATGAGTCGCATCACAGGTGAGATCAAATTGAGATAATCACCAAAATAGGTCTGAAGTTTTGAGAAATTTAGTTTTAATCAATTATGAGTACTATGGTACTTATATACTTTTTAGGTCAGTATTCATACAGGAAAGTGTCCTTTGTGCAAGTTTACTGAGATTTATAATATATTAATCTTTGATTTTTCAATTGCTTTTTGTCCTATTTTTTCAAAACTCTGTTTCCACACATGAAAACTACAAATGCTCATATCTTTGGATCTACTTATCCAATCAATATCATTTGAAGTTTAGATTTCAGCTTATATTATGCTATCCAAAGGTACCAATAACTCAATTTTGGATTTTTTTACCATGAGACTCATTTTGTGTTGAGACCTCACAAATATGGTACTCAGGGTTCTCCCAATTTAAACATTTTTATATTGTGGTCTATTTGATGGTACCAATAACACAATTTTGGATTTTTTTTTAAACATGAGACTCATTTTGTGGTGAGACCTCACAATTAATCTTGTCACACATAAACAACTTCTTGCTGTTTATAATAGTGTTTTTCTTTATATATAAAGTCTTTATCATACCACTCTGTCTGAAAACAATCCAAGGTCCGATTCATCCCCATTGTGACCAAAAAGTTCCGAATAAAGTCATCAACAACCTCAGGCCTTCTGGTAACAGGAGGAGCTACTATTCCTTCAGGTTTCACCTAAAGTAAAAAAATTAAATATAGATATATAGTACATTACAAGATACAAGATAATTTTATTCACCTCATGCAGGAAAATTTGATTGCTGGCATTAACATAAAATAAATTATGTAATAGAGTATAATATAATAAACTATCTTTGGTATAAATTGAGGCAAGTCATGGCAACCCCACCAAGTTGTCGCACAGGAAGTTATTGAGGAATAAGCAACTAATAACAATAACAATAACAATAACAATAATAATAATAATAATAATTTTAAGCGGATAATAGTCATAGCTGGCTTCAGTAGCAATAAAAATCTTGAATCTTAAACAACATAAAATATAAAGAAATACAAAGGAAATTTTTGTCTATTTTGTTCAATAACATTAGTTATAGTTGTCCGATTTTAATAATTGAGCCCTCATTTTATAGCTTACAAAAACTGTAATATGTTTGCTGTATTAACCCCATTTTCTAATTTTACAACAACTTGGTGGTTTTGCCATGCCTAGCCCCAATTCTAATCCTGTACACCCCTACCATTCAGTGGTACACCTTGGTGGCCTCTATCTACTACTATGTTCAACATAACATTTGGCAATGTCCGAATGCAGAGGATGAATTACATCACTCCAAATCATGCAACACATCTTCTGCAAATATTCATGGTAGACTTGAGGCCACTGTAGGCAGTTCACACCCAGCCATCCTCCCTGTCCTCCTCACCAACATGTCTATTTTATCCCTATCCTCTTTATTTACATTCCCACACCAGCCTAAAAAACACTACTCACCAAAACCTAAGAAATGTGGTACAATCAAATTAATTTATTGATGTACAATTAAAAATATAATGCTAGGAATGGTGTTGTTGTTGATCAATGGGTTAATTTTACTATTTAAATTTGACAAATCTAGAGAATTATAAAAGGTAGACAAAATGGAATAAAAATTAAATGATATCATACAGCAGCCAACGCATCCTCCTCTGCCTCTTGGATTGTCCTAACAGCTGCGTGCAGGTCCTCATCAGGTTCTGAAAGAAACAAAATTAAATAAATTAAATTATTTATTAACTTTTTCTGTCAACAATCTATTGGTTTAATTCTATGCCATGATGTCATGACATGACACTTGCTTGTCTACCAACCTTCAGGTCCTAGGTTCAATCCTGATCAAGCCTCATAATGAGACCTAAGCCGGGCACTCATTGAGTCATGCGACAGTCGTACGACGTTCGCACGACTAAACCGTCACTCCCTGTGTGTGTGGTTGCCAGATGCAATGACAGTCTTTTATTCGTCTGCCGACATGTTTTTTTAGTGATTCAACAAGAAAAATAAAACACCCATCGGCCGACGAGTAGAAGACTGTCATCGCGTCTGACAACCACACACACAGGGAGCAACGGTTTAGTTGTACGATCGTCATATGACCGTCGCAGGATGCAGCGAGTGCCCGGCTTTAGTTTATAAGCATGATATCCATCCTTTCATTTATTTTGTAACGTAATAAATGATGAAAATGAAAAATGCTTCTCTCATTTATTACATGCCAATTATGTTTTCTAGGCAATACTATACGAAAAGAATCTGTAGAATTACTAGTTCCATAAGGAAAAGTTGAGAGAAAAAAGGACAAGAGAAAAGTTGAATTTGTGTAACACCAAATCTACTAGCAAATTTATAAACTTGGCAATAGTCCGCCAGAGTTGGAAGGTCTTGACCACCAAAGTGTATATCAGGTATGGCACTTAAAAAGAAGATCCTTTCTTTAATTGGCAGCTACTTTCTGTTGGATGTGATAAATTAAAAAAAAAAAACAATTGCTAACTTCAAGAGAAAGTTGAGAGGGCAAAGTTAGAGATAAACCTGGAATTACCTAAAATTTTTAAATAAATTGGTTTAAAACTTTATTTTAGATACAAGTGGAACGACAGACAAAACAGATAACCCCAAGGCACTAGTATAGAAAGAGCTTAACAGCATTGCACCGCCCAGTTGTGGTAAGGTATAAGGTAAAATATATTCCTCATAAGTTGTTCTTGAAAATTTGTTGAGGCTTCTTGTGTCTTTCAATAGTTATCGTGCTCACAGACAAAAAAAACAGATAAAGTTGAAATTAATACCTCCCGGAAACTTTGTTTTACCAGGCGGTAACAATACTCTTGCATCTCTTTCGGATGATAAGAATAACCAAATTAAAATACCTTACCTGATGTATAGTCATCCTCAATTGGGACATCTTCATATTTAAATTCATCATCTGAATCTTCAGTAATATTCACCCCTGCAGTATTAGTTAAGTGTGAAAACATTCATTGTACTCATAACCACAAGATTGAGAATTTGTATACTCATGTTGGCTGGTTTTTTGTGTTCTTGGGTGAGGCATTTTATCCACATTGATTCTCTCCAACTCAGTATTGGAAAGTGACAATTAACAATCTTATTCACCAAGAAGTGTAAGTAGAAACCTGGATCACTGGGTGGTACAAAATAAAGTGCCTGCTACAGCAGCATTATAGAATTAGTCTACAGGTAGCTCTAGTTATGTGCAGGGTTTTTAATCAATATCATCATATCATATGAGTATCAGCTTATCAGGTGTGGACCCAAGCGGGACCTACCCCCATTTTGACATGCCAGAATATTATTTGCAACCGAAAATGTGCACACTTTGAGTCTCTAAAAGTGCACCAGAAAGCATCTGTAGAGAAAAATTTTCCCGGCCCCTAGGTAGGCCTTGGACCCACACCCATTTCCATCAGTTTGCTGTTCAAACTTCACACCTGTGTTTGTCCAACTTGGCACTGGATCCCCTCTTCCTAGCTCCGTAGGATCTTCCCCTGATGTATTATTCAACAGTTATTTTAATTTTATTTGCTCCTGGCTTTGTTATTTAATGTTATTGCAATTCAAAAGGTTACTGTCTATAATTTATTATGATTCACAGAGTATGACAAGAAGTTGCAAGTGGTGATTGGTAAAACAGTAAGATCATTCATTAAGAAAGTGGTGTGATGACAATCAGCATAGTTTTTTTTCAAAACTCTTCTTTACGCATCGTGATACTCTCCACCACTTCTTTAAAATCAGTGGCGCTGTAGCTTGGTGGTTAGCATGCTTGCTTCCAATCCCGAGGTCCTGGGTTTGAACCTAGCTGAACAATATAGACCGATACCACTCCCTAAGCTTCATAATGCGACTTCGTTTAGGAAGCGTGATGTCGATTTCAAATGGCAAGAAAACTCGCTTTTGGATATGACAGATTATATTCAAAATGTGCATGCTCAATAGGCCTGGTCCTAGTTACCTAGGCCTAGGTAGGTAAGTGACATTAAAAAAAAATAAAAGTTGTTGGAACAAATTGAGTCATGCATCAAATAATGTATACAAAAACAAAATTTTTGGTCTAAAGTTATAAAAATCTATCCATTCATTAATTTTCCATGAACTTTTAGTCATTTCTTTGAGTTAAAAATCTGAGATAGGCCTAGGCATTTTATTTAGAAATATGCCACTGTTAAAAACGGTGCATTTCTTTCGGGTGTTCCAGTTACACTTTCGCATGCATCAAATAACCTAAAACTTCACAAAATAGTATTATATTGAATGGATATTCTTATTAAAATTTTGGATGAACTCAACATTTTAGGAAAAATATGCATTTTTTTTGTCAACATAGGGCCTACGTTTTAAAATGCGCAGCGTTGAAATTCTGATGTTTATTGTTAGTAAATAAATACAGAAAAATATCTGTACTGTAGGCCTAGCCTAGATTAACATCCTATTAATATTATAATTAAATTGAGACCAAGACCTACACATTACCCAATTATAAATAATTTAAAATAAAGCAAGGTTAGGTCTAGGCCAAAGGACCTAGGCTAGGCCTACTAGGCTACATCTTTTCAAATGTATGGACACCCAAAGATTAAGGGGGAATGAAAAATAGATGGAGACTTTCGCCACACATGTCTAGCCTAGGTGAAGAGTTAGTAACTGATGCTGAGCAGCTTAAGCCTTGAGATTACTACTAGACCACTAACCTATGTTAGGATTAGGGACTAGGTTACACTTGGCCTAGCCCTAGGCTAGGCCTGCACGCACGGCGTTCAAACGCTGTGGCGGGTGCTTAATGCCTGCCTGGCTAGCCTAGAAAAGAGAGCAGAGAGTGGTGGGTCGAAAAACGGAGCCTGGCATTTTACATTAACTTTTCCCTTTGCGAAAATATAGGGAGGATCTTGTATTTTATTATAATTAATTAAATTATTACATATATATTTGAAAAAAAGGATACGTTCTAAATAATAAGCTCCTTCTTCTCCAACTCGCTCAATGGCGACCGCCATCGTTGTTGTCCTGCTTGTTGCTAAGATGATGACATGACCTCTCTTTACTGGTCACGCATGAATGATTTGACCTAGGCCCTAGTTGTTTTTGTTTTAAGAACACACGTAGACTTGCTCCAAGTCTGTATATTATATTTTCAATTTTTTAATAAAGTGCGCCACCAACAGATGATAAAGTTTTAGTGGTGTGAGTTTTGTCGTTAATATTTAAACATCAGAAAGGTATGACGATCCACCTGCTATGGAACGCAATGGGTGCCTTTTAATCGTCTTTCACGAATTAAACCGAATCACCGTCTTGAATCAAGACTAACGTGGCGCTATCCAGGGAGTTGTTTTAGCTCTGTCGATCGCCAGAAAACCTGCCGAAGAGGTTTGAAAAGGGTCTAGGCTAGGACTAGTTTTAATACAAATACAGTACTAATAAATATTAAAATTAACTTTGGTTTATTAGAAATCAAGGCATGTCAAAGTAGTCCATGTCAAAACTTATGTAGGCCTAGGCCTTATTTTTAGTAGGCCGTGATTGATATCTGCCCGGAGCGGATGCGATAGTGATTGATCTTTAAAGATATCCACCCGGCAGTCCTCTACCGGGTGGATAGTAAAAATGTGAAATAATCATGAATAATTAACAACATACATCATGACAAAATTCAGTGGAAGAATTTAGGGAACTGTACAACTGCAGAATACCCTGACGACGATTCTCGAGCCCAACCCAGTGGCAGACGCAGGAGTGTTGCCCTAGTTTGGCTGGCAGAGAATAATTTGTATGCGCATAATACTCACTAATCTCTGGGAACGTAATTTATTCTGTGACCGCCACCTTACTAATACACTCATGACGCAGATCGTTGTCTCGACAACAATATATGTATGGGGTATTCTGCAGTTAAGCCGAATTTAGTGGTGCTTTATTAAATAGCCCTGAAATTTATAGAATAATAATGAATAACACTTCTCTTGTACATGATGGGCATAACTTATTGGCAGATCTGACTTTTCTAACCCAGGGCCTGCTTGAAGTCTATAAATCTGCTTAAACTATATATTAATCTATAATGTCCAATGCAAGACTCTTATGTACCATTTACACAGATACCGAATTTCTAGTCAAAATGGACAACATGAAACATGCATTATTTCCTATAGTTACTTGAACTTGTTAATTAATTGCAGTCCGACAACCTCAGGGTCTTGTCTCTAGAGTGGACTTGCCAGGAATCTCCCAGCCAGGGTTTACTTTTTCATATTATTGTGTTTTAATATTTTATTCGGTAACAAACATGGTCTGAAAAGTGCCAGGAATTTTACATGTGAGCTTAGCCGGGGGTAGCCGGGTGTGGAACAGCCTAGGAAAAAACATAAATGACAAAACTGAAAGAATGACAGCATAATATGTGGCAGCATTCAATGAACAGCAGGGCACTTTACCAGGGACTACATATTTCCCAGTGGTAACAAGGATTTATCTGGAAAATTAATAAGTCAAAAGGATATCCAGCATGGCTGGGAATTTGCTGGGACATATGCATGTACTTCACAATTTTGCTGGTAATATCCTTTGCTAAGTCCTAAGGAATCGAATTTGAATTGACAAATGCATAAATTTAAACTGATCTCATCTAGTTTTAGCATATTCAGTATTAATAATGTATCAGTATCAGAGTGATCTACCAATAATTATACCATGATAGTATGGTTGATTAGATCTAGTCTATTTTTCTTAAATAACAAAGTCGGTAAATCTATTTTAATTTTTTGCTTTAGGCAAATTTAACTTTATATTTAAATGCATGATCTTTACTATCAAACATTAAAGATATTTTTAATTTCCAACTAGAGTTGTCTTTTTTACAGCCAACCTTCTCATTTACACACCCGGCAGTCCTGAAAGTGTTTGTAATTGAGAATGTTCATGAAAACGGATAAACTTAGTATTGCAAAATATTTTTTTTAATTATTTTTTTTTGTTTTTATCTTGATAGTTGTAATGTTCAGTTTGAATTAATTAGGTGAAGTAAATTGCAAAAACAAATGTATTGTCATTGAAGAATTATCAGATGATTACATAATTAGCCATAATTTTAATGACATCATTGACTGGATAGTATTTGGAAAATAGAAGGTTTGTATATGAGAAATTTGTAAATGAGAATATCAACTGTACTAGAATACACATTGATGAAGATTAACAAAACCAACCAAAATTTGTCTTTGTTGCACGCATTAACATAGTAATTTGTTGTTTTTCAGAATGTTATGTACTTCACACTCAAATCAGTACGCCCTTTCATTAGAGCACTTGACATAACAACACGTTGCACTTTCTCTAAAATGGCTGCTGACCAAAAATTGCCATTAGTAGCAATCTTTACCAATAAACCGCCTGGTATTTATGATGCAATTAGGAAGCTGGATGCAACTATACCACTTCGTTCAGTTGATTTCACAGGTAAATCATTACACAATGACAGTAGGGCTGTAGCATGCTTGCCTTCCAATCCCGTGGTCCTGAACGCTAGGTTGGTTCCCACGACTTAAACAATGCCACTTCCTAAGCCTCATAATGAGACTTGGTTTAGAAAGCATGGCGTAGATCTCATCCTTTAAGTGGTGAGTAAACTTGCAGTTCGATGTGACACGAAAATAAATAAATAAATAAACAAGTTGTGACAGTGTCAGCAACTGTTGCTAAATCCAGCTATAATGATTGTTGTGCTGGCTAAAACTATCCTTATGAGAGTCTGTGAAATTTATACAGAGCAGATCCAGCAGAGCTGGAGAGAGGAGGCCCAATGCCAGATAGCCATTGTTAAATTTTGTGTTGGGGGCCTAGGGTTTTTCCCAGACCAATTTTCAAACAAGATACATTTTCTGTGTATCTGGGAGGCAATTTTCACAGATAATCTATTGCAAACAATGAGTTTTTTAAGTTTCTAAATCAAAAGGAGGTGGGTCGGGTTTCCCCTCTATAGACTGTTGCATGCACTAATCCACAGGTAATTTTGACAACATTTTATGCTATGAATCTGAACATATGCTAAACATTATTTTGGTGTTTTTTTTAGGTCCTGAAATATCAGATGCAACCATACAACTGTTACAGGATACAGAAATTTTGATCACCGATTCACAGTCATTGTCAAGTTTTTATAAGAAAATACCAGCAAGTACAAAATGGATTCAATCAACATGGACAGGTTTGTATTCAGATAAAAAACAATAATTATAAGATTTTTATAGTGCACATATCCAGTACAATAGTGACTCAAGATGCTTGTGAACTTGGTGCAGACCTTGGCTTTAGAGGTAAGGGAGAGCAGTCACTCACCTAACACTCACCTAAAATGTTCTTGAGGTGTGCCATTCACAGCTAACCTAAAATTGGTAAATTTGTACACACCAAAAAACAAACAGCTCACCTACAGCTCAACTGAATGTTGAGAAGAGTAATTTGTAGCACATCTGTCATTTTCAGAAAGAAAGGCCTGTTGGAAAGTATAATGCATACTCCAAGTAATGAGATACACGTCATCGTGACAAGATTCAATATTTCAACATAAATTAAGTCAGGAATCATCAGGAATAATAACCATCAAGAATAATAACCATCATCATTCCTGATGATGACATAATTTATGTTGAAATATTGAATCTTGTCACGATGGCGTGTACCTCATTGCTTGGAGTATGCATTATACTTTCTTACTTAAAGTTGATTAGTGGACTTTCGGATTTTGAAAAGGCCTGTTGTTTTTGCATATTCAAGACTTCCTATATTAGGTGTACATCCCCATTACAAAGATTTGTCAAGTCTTGTCACAATGGATAATTGGATTTTCCACTTGATCGCTTAGCTGTACGGTATATTCCTATCATTTAAATCATTTAATTGATAAGCAACTGAGATGGTTAATTCAAAATTTCTCTACATCTCTTTGAAAGTGTAAGGTAAAATCCATCACATTTTCTAATGGGAAAGTACATAAATGATAAAGTTGTATGATAGTCAGGTCATGTACCCATTATATCAGGTAAACTGATTCAATCTTGGTTAACCAGATGCAACTGTAGATATCGGAACTCATTTGCAGTCATCACTAAATTTGTTTTGTCAATCTTGGCCTTGTTTTCCCTACTGTTATGTTTAAATGTCTTAAATTTTACATTTGAGGCTATGGCAAAACCACCAAGTTGTCCAACAGGAATGTGAAATAAGCCAATAAACAACAGGAAATATAAACAAATACAAAGGAAATTTGTGTATATTTTGTCCATCAACTTCAGTTATACATGTTCGATCAGGGGCTGATTTGGGGGTGGGGGGAGCTATCATCGCCAAAACCTAGTTGTGCCCCTTATATTAGGAGGGCCTGGTCTAAAATTTCCCCTAAAAATAGAAATTAGACATTAAAATGGGCAAAACAGGGTACCAGGACACGAAAAATACAGTAGGGAAATAATGGTTTTTTTTTCTGCTTATCAAAATCAAGCCAGCAACCACGCCCACCTGGACCTTGAAAAGGGCACCACCTCCCTCCATTTTGCTGGATCCTGGATCCACCCCTGACGATGCTGATAATTGAGCCCACATTTTAAAGCTTTGAATTGTTTAATATCATTTTAACAATAATGCAACTTACAATTGTCCTAAAACTTGGTGGTTTTGCACATGTTATGCCTCATTTATGGCCATCTTCTGTTTAATAATGTTTTATTTCTTATTAAATTTACAGGTCAAGATAGTTTCTGTAAGACTATTGACCCATCAGATCCATTTCCACCGTTTAAACTAGTTAAATTTGGAGGTGGATTAGAAGTCCCCCTTGCAGAATATGTCATTGGTAGGTTGATAGCTCATGAGAGGCAGTTCTATCATCGCCATGATGCTCAAAAAGCCAAGCAGTGGTAAGCTTAAACACCCTTTAATTCCGGTTATGTTCATCAGATAATACAGGGATGTACCCAAAAAAATCCAAGGGTGTGTGCCAACAACGTAAAGATGGATGCTAAAATGATTAAAAACAGTATTTTTATTTGTTCCAGAGGCTTAGGGATGGGTGGCAGGTTGAAACTTGACTGGGTGGAAGGCCTTCAAATAGCCTTTGGGGGCGGAAAATATTTAGGGTGCGTGACTCTGCCCACCTGCACTCAGCATAATCACGTCCCTGGTAATACCACTAATCCCATTGGGTTATTTGCGGTACTTGAGGTCATTGGAGGAGGGGATCATTTTTCTCCTCCCCTAAAATCTCAGCAGCGAATAGACCAATTGACTTGAAAATTGACACATTTGTAAAATAAGTCATGTAAAATAAGAATAAACGGGAATTATACAACTCGGATTATAACTTTTTTAAAACTAATGGCATCAGATAACAAAATATGGTACAATAATCAAAAATTTTTCTGTCGGCCAAGCTGATCAGTTCTAAATTCTGGACTGGGGTGAATTGTGCATCAAAACATTCAAATGCAAAAGACTTCAGAGAAAATAGTCATGATGGTTGAACATAAAATTCAAGTGTGTCTAGATCCAAAATAAAGAAGGCAGGTGGGGAGTAGGGGTGTGGTTAGGGTTGACACATTGTTTGCCAGGTAAGAGATATCACATCCTAGTACATTCATACACTGTCCCCTCCCTGTCGGGGAAGACCTGGCATAAGGTATAGAGCTATGTCTTCACAAAAGGCAGAAACAAGAAAATACTCAGATTTTTCAATGTTTTGTTTATCTCATAAACTATACACTTTAAACATTCAACTTTCAAATACATCCCAACCATTTTCAGATAAATTATCAAGAAATGTTAAAAAATGCAATTTAAAATGACTGCACAGTATACTGATAAGCAATTTTTAAATTCAGTTTTCTCAAAGCTTGCATTCTGAATGTTCAAACTTTGATTGTTTATATCTTTGTAAGGAAACAACATATGAAACTGATTTTATATTTGTGCATGCTATAGATAATAATAATGTAGTTTCATAATAATAATAATAATAATAATAATAATAATGTAGTTTCATAATAATAATAATAATAATAATAATAATGTAGTTTCATAATTCATAAATAACTCATTTTTTTTTTTTTCAACTTATGCTTCCTTTGGCTTGGCTCTGCCACATATAAAAAGATGTAAACTTACAGACATGCATGAGGACAGACAGACCAACAAATGAAAAACTAGTTGTAAAAACACTTTCCTGCATCTGAAAACTACTTATTGCATTGTGGTTTTTTTTTTTTCGGTTTAGGCCTACAGATGGCAAGTACCGCCTCCTATCAGAGCTTACAATAGGCATCCTTGGAGTGGGAGCTATAGGAACAGAAAGTTAGTAAAAAATTAATATTTTGCGTTTAAACAAAACATGATTCACTGAGCATTTTGAAAGTAATAATAAAGTAAATAATAGTAAAAGCATCATCTGAGAATCAAGATACAAAACATCATGTTTTTAATCTGTGAAACGGAAGCAAGTAGGTACTAACTTTCTTCTTGCTGTGGACAAACATTAAAATCACTACTCTTCTCCTTTTACACTGCCAAACAAAATACAATCCCGGGACGTAGTAAATAATTTGAAAATATGTTATTTTTGTACCTGATATCCCAGACTTGTATAAAACTTATAAAATGCCTCAAATTCTTTGATTACCCATTGCTAATCAATAATCAACAATGAACAATACATCTTGCATGGTTTTTTATTTTATCATCTTGAATCTTAGTTGCCAAATACTGCAAGGCATGCGGCATGACTGTTTGGGGAATGGTAAGGAGAAATTTACCTGCAAATGAACGATCAGGCTATGTAGATCATTATTGGTAAGAAAACAAGTTTTTATCCCTAAAATTAACTTTCCCAATAAGGACTGAAGAAAACCTAATTTTATGCTAAACCAAACTTTTTTAAAAGACCTAAAATCATGAAACCAATGTAAACTGTATGGAGTCCTAAACTGCTTATGTCACAACAAAAAGTGACACCAGTGGTTGTCAACAATATGTGCATTTTATGCCTGAATGATTTTGTAATGGTTTAGAATAGGCTCTTTGCAATGAGACATTTGAAGATGTAATAATTTACCATCATAATGTACTAGTAACATGAAATAAATGAATATCATTCTATGAAGCACCTCTGGTTTCTGCAAATTGATTTATCTTAGTATACTGTTTATTCCCTCAGTTTGACTTCTGAATTGCCAGTTCTTTTATCAAATTGTGATGTTGTATGTAATGTTTTACCAAGTACTCCAAAAACTATCGGATTTTTATCAGGGGATGTCTTAGCCGATGCTAAGCAAAAGGTAGTTATGATTACTGTATCCAATACATAGAATTGAATTCAAATCAAATAGTCTTAAATCAGTATTTAAAATAAGTATACATAAAATTCTACTGAATATAAAATGATGTGTACTAATGCATGTTAACTGCTTCATGTCTGCCCATATCCTCCAGTCTGAAGGTATTTTTCCACAAAATTGACTACAAAAGTATATATAGCATACTGTACAGTATATCTCAAAAAATATTTAATGTATTTCAACCAAACATTACATAGACATAGTAGACACATACCATAAGAAAATAAAGAAGACCTTTAACATGAATTCAAGGTCACGTAATCCAAAATGGCCACCAAATACCTTTTAATTAGGCTGTCTGTGAGATGCCCCTTTGGCAAAAATGATGGGTTTCTAAGGTGTCGCATTGACGTCCTGCAACTGGAAAGGGTTAAATTCTGAAAGACTTTTGCTTTGTTATGTTTGTTATAATTTCTCTGATGTATAAGGTTTTTATCTCCGGCTTAGTAGTAACCTTTTTCACAGTTAAATGGTTTCACAAAATGAAAGCAAGCACTAGAGTCAGAGATGTCGAGTTAATTCATTCATGCGTTTTTATTCAGAAATAATACAAAAAAAATTGAAAAAAATTTGTAAAAATTAAGAGCCTATAAAATCAAAGTATGTTACAGTTGAACCGCCGATGAGCGGAAATCCTCGGGTTCAATTAAAGTTTCCGCTTACTGGAGGTCTCTGCATATGAGAATTTTGGCCAATAGAGGGACAGACTTTGTAAAATCAAAAGGGTGCAGGTACTTATTTGACGGAATTCTCAATACAAATGGCTTCTCAAATTTCTAGAAGCCGCATTCTGTATTTTATTAAGTATTGTTTATCAATTTTTTTAGATCAATTGGTTTAGTGATATCACTTTCACACATTACAGTTTTGTATTTGATGTACAAAAATCATGGAAATTTCATGGATGTCCGCTTATGGGAGGTAAATTAACATACAAAAAAATGTAAATTTAAGTCAAAAAGTGTTCATGGCCACTTTTTTCTTTGAGTGTCCGTTATGGGAGGTGTCCACTTACAAGATGTGTCCACACAGAGAGTTCAAATTTGCAAAGGGTGCAAGGTCCATGTTCAATTTCCTTTATTTGTTAATAATACAAGTAGCTTTACCACCATTTCAATAATTGTCTTATTTCTTGGCAGAAACCAATTTTTATTAACATTGGCAGAGGAGATATAATGACAGAAGAAAGTCTTATAAAGGCCATAAGGTAGGCCTAATTATATTGATAATGAATCTTTATTCTATTTGAAATGTAGAATAAATTCTGCTTGTAATTCCCATCATAAAATTTAAAAGTATGTGCTTCACTACACATGTAGTTTTAAAAAATATTGTTGATCTTCTTGAAGTTTTTACTAATAAACTTTGATCGTCCTCTGGAGTGTGTATGATCAAAGTATACTGTATATCAAACTACACACAGGGTGTACTGCAATCTTGATATATTTATTGATATTTTGCCATCCAAGCCTTCAAACATAAGAAGGAACCATGTCAAAATTATTCTACTGCAGTAACTGCAGCAATCGGTTGCTATTAAGTCTACTGCAGTTACTGCGATAGTCTATTTTTATTAAGTCTATTACATTCACTGAAGAAATCTATTCTATTAACAAAGGAAAATTTGATAATTCCGGGAGCTCGGGAAGTGATCTGAAATCTCTGGAGACTCCAGGACAACCCTGGTTACTTCTGTATTAAGTCTATTACAGTTACTGTAATAATCAACTGAATGAAGTCAACAACAGTTACTGCAGTAATCTATTGTTAGGTTCGCGTGAGCGGACCTTAGGTTCTCACTCATTTCTTGTTGTTGGGATTGTTGTTGGTGGTGTTGTGACAACTTTAAAAGTGTCCAGCGTCGCTAGTTTTTGAACAAACATGCATGAAATTTTTGTACACATATATTCCAGATCATTTCCAACAAACGTTCATCACTCTTTTTTTAAGTTACACCCCAGGGTGTCCCCTAGACCCACAAAAGCAAAAAACGTGTTTCACTGGTAAGCAGTAAAAGCTCTAAAATACATCTGGAGACATCGCATGCATAGTGCCGCGGTCAGTTAAGAATATAATCATTTAACACGACCGTCCTAATAAAGTGAAGGTCATGAGTTTGATTCTTACTGCGGGCAACACAATTAAAGGTTTTATTTTGCCTTATTCCTATCCAAGTTTAGAAAAAAAAGTGTGTACGTATTAACATTCTAAATATTTAAATAGTTTAAAGCTAATTTTCTCTTCCAAACTGCCTTGTCAAAACTACAAAATTATCTTTAGAACTTCAATGTAACATATCCTACTAGTTGTAATTAATAATGAAAGAATGCTTTTACAACCCGGAATTGCAGTGGAAGCACGGACCTGGTGAGTGGTCGCTCTTGTTATTAAGTCTATTGCACTGCAGTTACTGCAGTAATCCAGTACTATTTTGTCGTATCTAGTGGCTGCATTGACACACAAGGTCACATCTTGACATGTTGTCTTCAATAATTCTTTTCCAGCTATTGAATGAATACTGTTGTAACTGAATTGCTGTAGTAACTGCAGCAAGATAATTTTGACATGGTCCAACCTTATTTTCTTGTCAAGTATCATATAGTCTATGTATGGAAATAGAAATAAAAATATTCCCTAGTATTTGAGGTTTTAGTACACATATTAAGAGCCGTTGTCTGTAAAAATCAAAGAAATATAAAAAATAGTGGCAGACTCAAAAAAATGGATTTCTTTCAAATTTTGTACATGGCTATATATATATATTGAGAGAAATC
>JAOTQE010051261.1:2500-21039 GCA_025631205.1 Nesometra sesokonis
ATTGCACGTCTGCTACTGAAAAGTGGCGCGCAAGTTGGGATAGTCGATGGTAAAGGTAGAAATGCCTTATCGCATGCCTGTATGAGAAGACGCCAAGAACTGGTGAAGCTGTTTCTGACCGAGGTGGATTATGACCTGAATATGCTAGATTTCGATGGTAATACACCTCTCCATCATGCAGCAATAACTGGAGATTTAGATATCATTACAGAGATGGTAAGAGTGTATAAAAGGAATCATTCATCAGTGGATGTTCCAAATAAATTAGGCGAAACTCCTCTGATGATTGTGTCAAAACTGGGATTTCTTGCGTGTGCCGAAGTATTGATAACCACTGGTCTAGCATCTCTCACCAAACGAGACAATGTAAATTTCATGAACGCTTTAGAATGGGCTCAAACAAATAAGGCTAATAAGAATATCAACTTATCAAGTATTTATTGTAGTCCAAATCAAAATAATTCATCAAGATCAAATTCTGCATTAGATGAACCTATCGTGGGCGAGGAAACCGCCAGTAATTGTGATACTAATGAGGCTGAAGATGAAAATACAAAATCAATGGCAAAATGTTTGGCTAACGCTTACCGTATTTACCAAGTACAGAATTCGAATTCTTATAGAAGGAGCTCTATAACTCCAGTAAGAACGACACCAGCAATACTGACAAGCTTCTTTGACTTCCAGAAGGACGGAACGTACTCTATCGAAGATGTTATGTGGTTGGTAAGCAAAACCAAAGTGACCCATAGAAAGCCTATTCCAAAAACAAAAAATCTAATCAGGCGACACACAGACTCACGCCTGTCTTCGCATAGCCTACCCAAGTCGCCCCGCCCTTCAAATGCTTCTGTTTTGGATAGTCTCTCAATCGATCATGTTTCACGGCTTCATGGCATTCAATCAAATTCTGTTAGAGGAATGGATTCAGATACTTCAGATAGTGATTCAGATGCTGAAGATGACGTGTTTTTCAATTATGATTCGGATGACATTCACTCATTTGAAACAAATGGTAAAAAAAATCATAGACCAAAATATCGATATAGAGCACCGTCCAATCGTGAAAGGCATGATTCCGGGATTCCTGAATCAACAGCTGCGGATAGTTCAGACGAACAAGTTAACGAACAGATCCACCCAAGTATCTGTTCTGACAAACAAGTTAACAAACGGACCCGCCCAAATACCTGTTCTGACAGATTTCTCACGACTCCTGCAACAAAGCAGCGTTTAGTACCGTTTACTAATATAAATATCCTTAAGGCCATGAAATCACCAGAAACTACAAAACGACTCACGAAAAGTACCGATGAGATTTTTTTGCGTCCCGATAGCTCACCATTAAGACAATACAGAGCGAACAGTGACTCGGCTATCGATACCAAATCATTTATATCTCACAGTGGATCTGCTAAAGCACCATCGTCGCCCAGTATCGCAAGATGGCAAAATGCTGTTCGTGAAATTAGACATAAGATTCAAAATAACGTACGGTTTAACTTAGAATCACGAAATACCACCAGCAACAATCGGCCGCAAACAGGTACATCTACCAGGACTAGTAGCGCGCCAACACGGAAAGACCATGTTTCTCGGCGCAATTCAGAAGGTAACAGATACTCAACACACAGGATCTTACCAGATCATGATCAGGAATTTACGAGACATCCTCAATCTATTCTCGGACGTAAGACTCGATCAAGATATAAGAAAATTACCCTTGATTCCCCAGGATCGACTACAACGGGATATAAACAGAAAAAAGAAACTCGACGAGAATGGAAACGTCAACAGGAAATTGAATCAGAAAAACGACGGAATGATTTAAACCGCAAAATTGATTCTCTTCGGTCAGATTTGGTTAAAATTGATGCTAGATGGCGAGCTCGTAAATATCACCCGCAAGCAAATGACAATATGTTTAAAAGTAGTAAAATTGAACTGGAAAGGTCAAATCGTAAGACTCCTGGTGCACAATCCGAGGAAGAATTGGTGTCTCCAGACGCCTTACAAAAGACACAACGATCAAACTCCAGTGTCGATGTTCGCTTCAATGCCACCGATTCGCGTATGAGTTGGGCAACTAAATGCCCTACTGATTCTTCTCTGACGTCTAGTGTTTCGCTACCTAGCCTAGGATGGTCTTCAAGCTCAGAGGATTTGCTACGTTCCGTGGAATGTGATAAAGAGGCAATAACATGTTCTGAAGAAATGAAAAAAATACAAAAACAAGAAAGAAAACAAAGACTTCGTCAAATATCGTCAATACGCAGGCCTGCGCAAGCGCCACCCCAGATTGTTGCAGATTCCTTAAGAAAACTAGACAATACTCGCTTTGGTAAAGTAGGTTTTACAGATACTAAGACACTAAAAATTATGGTACCGGGAAGGAATGCGAGGGGAAGAGGTGCTAGTAGCCCGTGGAGTTACAAACGAAATGATGGACAATTTCAACAACATCCTTAATAAAACGATTCTGCAAGATCATCCACATATTCCTAATCGCCAATAATGATTTATGTTTTTCAGTGATATAAAATTAACTAACCGACATATTATGCCCTGGTAACTGCAATATTAAATAATCAATAATTGTTGTGCCTTATTTTAAGGTATATCTGTATTTGAAAACTATCTTTAAAGAGCAGGTTCGCCCATGAAAAATTATCTTCCTTATATGTTTATCATAAAAAGCATATTCAGACCTGTTTTTGAAATTTTACGATTCATTTTGCCTATCATAATTATTGGTGAAATAGACGAAAATTGCTAAGTGGGGGATAGTTCAAATTACAAGATAGAATCCCTATTCTTTTACATACAATTGTCTGAAAGAGTTTTTTTAAATAAATTGTGAAAAATCAATGGTCATTCTAAAATATATAGAAAAATACTTGTCTTGTGTGTTGTAACCAAAATTGTTCATTTCTGATGCTTTTATATACCGTAGTGTAAAATAGCCATTTTTATTTGATAATATAAAATTACCCACTTTGCTATTTTGTGTGTAAAAGAATAGGGATAAAATCTAGCGTTTATTTTGATATATATTTTTTTAAATTCATGAGACTCAATGGAAAAAAATTCTAAAAACTCCCAAATAGGGCTGAATATACTTTTTGTCTAAAAAATATGATGAATAGTAATTTTTTTGGTTGAACCTGCCCTCTAAGGTCTGTTTATAGTACCGTGACAATAACGATCGACGATAAAAGCCTGTAACGTTTTTCTATAGAAATTCAAACAAGTTTAAGAAGTTTCATACTAAAACGACAGGATAAACCTTCCTTGTGTATTCAATAAAAACTTTCACAATCAAATCAATGACCTGATGATCAATAAAAACAAGAAATTCGTTGAATTTCAAGTTTTTCTTGATATTTTTTTTTTCATATAGTTTGTAACAACTGTTTTGTCACAATACACGTTAGATGGTGATTGACCCGTTCTAGTAAGAAAACTTACACCTCGTTTTATTTATTTATTTACAACTTCATTTTATCCATTTACAGTTGATCGTTATGGTCGTAGTGTAAACAGGCATTTATCAAGATTCAATTTTATAACCATAAATTATAAACTTCAATTACGTAGAAAATGATACTTCGGTTTGGCAAGAATTAGCCGGTAAGTACAGCCTAATAATAAAATAAATAATAGCTACACGGTAAAAGTTATTCTCGCCAGACACCACCCCGGTTTTTAGTATTTTTTTCTAATTTTGACATTTGTTAAAAAAATTAAAGCCAGATTGTGCATTTGTACCCTAAATTTATTTCATTAATATTGACATTAATTTAACTGCGTTAGATTGAAAGTAAAAAACCTTACCGAATTTACTCTGTTGTATTCTCTCAGTTTACCGGAAGACTAACTGGAACATTACTGTTATCTGGTTAATAAACAAGTCGTCACAAGAACGCATACTGCCATGTTGCCACGTTCGCAGTTTTTGCTAGCCTAAATTGTTTCAACTGTAATCTGTATTTGTCGCAAGATTTGTCTGGAATTCCACAAAATTGATATATATTTTGTCCTAATACGTTCAATATGGTCAGCATTCCTTCCTATTTGTGCTCATTTGCATGGTAAGCTAAACAGGTGGTTTGGAGGGTAAGACATTTTTATTAGCCTGTGCTTTATAAATCTTGTTTACCGACTAAGCTTTACCCAAAACAGTTGATGATAACTGGATTTAATTATTGTTATAATCCTACATTGAATATTTTATTTGATTATTGGATCCAGTACCTTTAGAATCTTGTTGGATTGACGAAATAGGCATTCACTGGTAACATTCTACTACAGCATTTCTTTAACGGTTAAGTCAATGAAAATTACGGTACTCTTACAAACACTGTACACTATATTCAGTACAGGGCGTTTATTGGAACATTTATATCAAGTTGGCCCAAACGAATCTTCAGTTTGCACACATCATTCTTCTTCATTGTGTTGGTCGATTCTCGTGTCAACCTTTTTCATTTATAATTACATTTTGGGTCAATGGATTTTTCTTACAATTATCGAGATATCTTTGTGTATATCTTACAATTTTGTGTATTTAACAGCCATAAATTGCGAAATATGAAAATAAACAAGGATTCACAATAGTTTGTGCCAGTCGGCCGTGCGTAACAACGTTTTTTTTTTCAGGCCTTATCCCAATAACCGCACAAGCTTTAAAAACGTACCAATAAAAGAAAAAACATAACACTTTTAATTGTAAAGTCAAGTATTAATGTTCTAAAACGTTTAAAATGAACCGTATTGTCAATCAAATAATCACAAAATAATAAGTACTTTCCCATATTTTATGTATCACGAAATATTGAGAATAGAAACGAGTATATTTAAAATTATTAATACATTCTTATACGGATGATAATAGTCAACACTTTTTAAGTTCTATTAATTGTATAGGAATTAGTGTTGCCAAATTATGGTATGCAGTGTAGGCGTGTCTCCGGGTTTCATGACGATAACTTTTTTGGGGGAGGGGAGGGGGAATTTTGTCCTTACATTGTTTCCATAAAATATTACTAATATTATAATTAATTTGTTACACATAAATTTAAAAGAATACTATTATTAAGTCAGGAGAAACTAGGAAACTTAGTATAATTTAACTGTTCCCTGGTATTACCAATCATTTACTTTTCACGTGGAAGAAAAAAAAGCATCCGGACTTTGTAAATTAAAAGTAAATTTGCAATAATTTCCACTTGTCAGGTTTATTAATAGTGGTGGCGCTATGGGGAGGGGTTGGCCGTAACAGTTCCCTGTCAGGGACTAAGCCCCCACCACGTCGGGGAAAAACGTTAGGTATCGTTCGGGAAAAAAATGTCTTTCAGGGTGTCGAAAGGCAAAACATGTCAGGGGATTTTGTTCTCTCTGTCGGGGCGTTGCCCTGCCGTCAGAGAAATTCTGGCACCGATACAGGTGGTCCTTATGGTGCTTCGAGCACAAATCTTAGAGGTCTCTATGACATGAAACTTGCTAGACTGAAGCCCCAAGAAATTGACAAAGGGAAAAGTTAAACCCAACCTAACTCACAATCTTGGATCCCCACCTCACCTCATCTCCTTTAGACAGCAGGTTCTAATACGTGAGACGACACTTCTGTCAATAATGACAGCGAACCAGAAGCGGGAGGGGTTGAGGTGGAAAAACACGCCGCGCGCGCTTTCTTATCTTTTCCCAGAACTCGTTTCCCCTCCCCATTTTACTATGAAGTACGAAAATGTATCTAGATTACAGCTTAAAAAGAAAACGTAAAGCCGGCAAAATCGAGTGAATAAACTTTTTAGGTTTTTTTGCTTGTAAAATTTAAAACTGGCCATCGTGTATGGCCTCATCTTTTTTTTTTTTTAATCCTGGATTCCTCCTCCCACTCGATCATAATACAGAATATATTGCTACAGTACTTTGCATGAATGCTAAGCGGAAGATACCGAAATCACCAACTGTATTCTAATAATTAACGAAGGACTTAATTAACCTTATCAATTATCGATGTCGGTTAAAAAAATCTCAGGTGTTACTACCCGCCCAGCACATTTTTGTTCTCTACTTTGAGGATTTAATAATCAATAATATTGATTTTGCAATTCGTATACACAACTGCAGAATAAGAGACAAAAACACGTGCATTAGAAAATTACTCCATTTAATTTCTAAATTAATTTGCTGGTGGTGATCGTTCAGAGACTTTTATACGAATTGTTGTTAATTGTACAAAGTACAGTCGACCTTTTCATTTAAAAAAACCTTGTCCTGCTGTATTTTACAAAATTCGCCAATCATATTAAAATTATGCCATGTGATATAAAAACCAGCACTTATCATTAATTATTCTTCTGGTTTTTTTTTCATTTCTTTCGTAGTTAGTTTAAACCAGAACAAAATAAAATGTCAATGTTCCCTGATTTAAACAGCACGTTTTAATAACTCTGAGAACAAAATAAACAAAAACAATTGATGTGCAGGAATTTAATCACTTTCATTTACAAACTTTACAATTTACAAACATTCGTAGTCCCGACGGGTGTATCAGTGAGAAAGTCGACTGTACCTGATTGTACAATTCAAGCGAGTGAGTGGGAAGGGATAAAATAAATACAAGTATTTTACAGTTTTTATACGTTTATCATTTTTTATTTAAATATGCAATTCGTCAGACACGCCACAAAGAGACTTAAATTTGTACGGGAGCGCACAGAAAGGCGCGCATAAATACAAACTATGGACGCTCCTATTTGTTAATCACTACACGCGTGCGTTTTGCGTATCTTTACGCGTACGCGCGCACAAATTTCTGTCTCTTCGTGGTGTTACTTATGATAATGTTATTTAATCAATTAATCAGAAGTGTTCACCAAGAGCTCCTCATCGACGATAATACAGTATGTACCTATCTATGAGCGGTCGTTAGTGCCTCAATAGACATAAGTACTGGGAAGAGACAAGCACATGTGTAACATCGGAAAAGACGCGCACAAACAGAGTACTTGTCCTTTTTGCGTTTGTGCTTGTCCTTTACGCGTTTGTGTTTGTTCCTCCCGGTGTGTTCTCTTCGGCATATTTATGTTGTCTATTCTGGCCTTCACGGCCGCCCATACCTCCGCTGGCGAAAAAAACTACATTTAATACTCAACATTATTGATGAGAGGGAATGGGTATTACAAGGATCCAGAAAAAATTAATTAAAATAAATAGCCTAATCAAATGTACATATTAAATCAAGAGCGCCATCCTGTTTCTTCCCTTGACAACAAATCTTTACAGTAATATCAAATAATTCCATCTGGTTTTGAATACATTAGTTAAAAACGATTGTATTAAACCAAAAATACATACACATACGTACGTAACGTCTGACCCGTACCCTACGACCCTCTTCAGACAATAGGTATTTTTCGCCAAAAACGTTAACGTTAACCTTTGCACCGCGATAAGCTCCGCCCCTTTTGTAAAGAAATTGAATTGTGCATGCGCCGGACTTACGTAAAACGTACTAGAGTTATCCCGACCACTGAAAATTACCATAGTAATTAGTTACTCAACTCAACCCACTTATAAAAAAATTATGACGTCACCCATTAAAGTTAACGTATTTCGGCGAAAACTGCGTAATGACTGGTAACAGGGTGCATGTAAACTGTCAAACATTTACAACGAGCTCCTTTGTCGAGAAATTCTATCGTAGAGGACGCAGACAAGATCACCAGTCGTCCACGATTAACTCAGCAGTAATTGTCTGATGAAGGCTTGCCAGGTACGAGCCGAAACCTCAAGTACGTATTTACCTTAGTTTAATACAAAAAAAAATTGTTTACTATTATAACTCTTCATTACATTTGTTTATACATATTAACTCTTGTTACATTTCAGAAATACCACTTTTCTTTTAAGTGTACAGTAGGCCTACTATTTTTGTTAACTTTTGTACAAATACAAAACTATATTTTGTTTCGTAAGGTAGGCCTATGTTGCTATTATCAGTTACAACATGTAGGCCTAATCAGCGAATTTAAAATGGACAAAAATAAAAAGTGTGTTAATATTGTATAACATTTACTGCGTGTTACTGTTATGTACATTATGACGATACTCTATAAATAATTAGTAACGTATTGAAAAACTATGCTTTATTGTAGAAAATTATAGTTAATAATATTTTTGTTTTTTATATTTTCTTAGACAATCAGAGTAACCTCATTCATATTCAATAAATAAAAGTAAATAAAATTACACTAAAATTAGACTTGTCACAAGTCTATAATCTATTACTTTTTATTTAAAATGTATAAAGTGCGCTGTCAGCGGTGATCTGAAGTTTCCAGTGCAGGTATGATAATCCACCTACTATGAAACGCATTTTGTGCCAAATGATTTTTATTTCTCGAATAACCTAAGCCGAATCACTGTCTTGAATCAAGAGTACGAGATATTTTGCTCATAGAGTTCCTTACAACAGATAGGGTACTAAGTCCTAAATCCTTAGTGACACGAAAAAATACAAACTGCTATTCTTGCGTACAAAAATGCGCGTAAAGAGACGCAAAACATGCGAGTGAAGTGATTAACCAATAGGAGCGTCAAAATTGTGTCCCCACGCGCGCATTTCTGTACGCACGCGTAGCAGATTGTGCCTATTTATGGTGTCACAGGCGAACTTTACAGTTAATTACTTGATACTGAACCCCCTTCAAAATTGTGCACTTGGATTTATAAATTATAAAATGTTATTATTAGTAGATTATATAACTGTCGAATGCAATAAGGGATAAGTCAATTTTATGACCATTTAAATGTGTTTTTTTAATATATATTACAAATACAAAATGAAAAATGAATAGGCATTAATTTACATTTTTGACATCGAGAAACACTTGAATTTTATAATGAAAATTATATACATAATCTTATTAATCTGTTATCAAAACAACGCTATACTAATTTTATCAGCATGTTCTGTTTGTCTGAGCCGAGATAGTTCCGTGCTGTACAAGTGTATGTTCCCTCTTCCTTTTCGCTGACGACCCTAATCCGCACTTTTTTTTTGTCTACCTCTATAGTATTGGTACTCCTAAGTGTCTCGCCGTCTTTGGACCACTCAATTGTTGGAGAAGGGACACCGGTTACACGGCAAATCAGGGTTACCGTAGACTGTTGTCGTTCATTTGGATCCACTTCGAGGTTTACTTCTACTTGGGGAGCGGCTACAAGTTGAAATAGAAAATAAAATTTGTATTGATTAAAGACGTTGTTGTGGTTTCTAAATACAGTTAATTCTAAAAAATCCAACCATCCGAATGATTTTACAAGAACATTATGCAAACTTGGCGCTCCCTTTCAAAATTGTATGGAACATAAATGCAATTATCAGTCCAAAGAGTAGATCTAGTCAGTTCAGGATTCAGAGGATTCCACGGTATTCCATGAGAGGCCCCCTCCCCCCCAAAAAAAGGTTAAGGGCCGCCGGATAGTTAGGGTCGCCGACATAGAAAAAAAATGTACAGTAAAAAGAAGACTATGTTGGACTGGTTGGGTCGTGCAAGTATTGATAGCACAGACATCGGAACCCTTCGCCCAGGAAGATTTGACAGCTCACTCACAATTCCCATCAGGCGCGGATTCAAGGGGTGTTGGGGGAACCCGACCCAGCCCCCCACCCCACCTTTGACTTGGACGAATATTTTCGAACTTGAAAAACCCATTGTTTGCAATAAACACTCTGTGAAAATTGCCTCTCAGATACACACGAAACGCATCTTGTTTGAAAATTGGCCTGATGTCTGTTGCATGTTCAATAGCTCAACATCATATCACGTCTTTCCCTAAATCAGGATCCTCGATCATCATTTATTAACAGAAATTATCACCATAGGCATGTATTTGCTAATACAGTATTGTCTTAGTGCAAACAAACATTTAATGCAATTATATAGAGGGATGTAGATAAAGCAAGGAAGGTAACTATGAGAACTAAATATAAAGAAATATATATATAATTAAATAGATGTTCATTATTACAATTAACCATTTGTTATGCGATGACAGTATAAATTAAAAAAAAACAACAGTTAGTACATGCAACAGTGCAATTAATAATAACCTACAATAATCATTAGCTAATATTTTTTTTTAATTAAAACATAACAGCAGGCCTGCATAAAACTTGTTTGGCTCGACCCTGACATTAAATGTACAGAATACTAGAAAAAAATCACAATTTGTTTTCGGATTGTACTAGAACCTCCGTCTCCAAGCAGGCGCGGATTTGGGGGGGGGGGGGCGCCAGCGGCGCGCGCCCTAAAACGTAGTTGCGCCACATTAGGTGTGCCGGGTTAAAAATTTACCATAAAAACCGAAAATACGCGTAAAAGAGGGTACCAGGGCACCAAAATGGGGGAATGACCTTTTCTTTTGCTCGTCCGAACAAAAGTGGCAACCACGCCCGGACCTGGAAGTGCGCCACCCTTTCGGTGGATCCTGGACCCGCCCCTGCCAAGTAACCAATATAACATCCATAGGCCTACCACTAGACCACCAAGCTTGCACTTGATGGCTCAGAGGGATCGAAACGCGGCGCTTGATAAAAACTACGAAAACGGTTTATTGCACAGCTATGGCAAGGGATTGTCGACATGCAGTTGAAACTCCCTTTGCCGACACCTCACATAAGCATAAACATCAAAAACACGTTTCCTATCTAATCAGTGCAATTGGTAACTCTCAGAAGCGGCCACCTTCCTAGACTTCCCTAAGTTTAGGAAGTTTTATATTTTAGCGTTTATTGAAGTGCCCCTCCAGTTGATGCCGTTTTGGTGATTCAAACATCAGAAAGGTATGACAATCCACCTGCTATGGTACGCATTTGGTGCCTGATGATTGTCTTTTTACGAATTAAACCAAACCCCCGTCTTGAACCAAGACTACCAGCTTCCAAAGCGGCGCGGTTTTTTTTCTCCGATAAATTACCTCCAGTAAAAATCTGTTTTTTGTTTGTACGGTATGTATACATAATCATCGTGGAGTTCGTCTGGTAACAAAGACAATAGTGAGGTTTCGCAAACTTACGAAATACGAAAACGAAAAGGGATACGTCACACTCCAATTTCTGAAAGTTCCTAAATGTGTTCAAACATATATCAAATTTTCTACCTATTAATTCTTGATGATCGTCGTAAACTACTGACCAACTGTGACAGATATTTTAGGTGTTCTATTGAAATGTTTCAAGAATGTATCACGAATCCGTTTTCGTAATCGTATTTCGTAAATCTGCGAAACCTCACTATTGGAGGTATTGCGCGAATGTTCTGTACGTTATTTTAAAGTTTAGCTATTTATCGGCCGAACCACAGTCACATCCCGTATCAGACACTTTCGCTACACCTAAGGATGTCCGCTTACAAGTAAAAATATAGTAAAAAAGTAAAAATAACATAAATTAAAATTGGGGTCTTGAGCATCCCCTTCAGACGAAATGAACACCCCTTTAAAGGAAAAGAACTAAAAAGTCAGCTATAAGGGAAATATTTGTTTGCCTTTTCAAAATTCGACCGGGGTTGAGCACCGCCTTTCCCTGCGCACCTCCTTCCCCAGAGCACCTCTTTCCCAATCCCGGGATACGCCCCGGAGATCCAACTGTAGTAGGCTATATTAGAAACGATTACTCATTTTAAATGATGAATTAGGCAAATCCACCAAATATACTACATGCAGTAACTTTAGTAATATTCAACATTAAACACGAACAATAACATGGCACCCATGGTTTATTCTCTGTGACGATTACCAAAAAGTCTATAACAAACAGGAAGACCCAATTAAAACATTGTAACATTAAATTAAAAGCATCATGCAATGAACAAATATACTGTATACTGTGTATAACATGCATGATAATATATATAGTTTAAAGCCATTCATATTTAACTTTGCGGGCGACAACTCACCCTCCTGCTTTGGTTTAACACCGAGCTCAATGCATGTCGGGCCGTGTGTATCCGATGCCCTTGGCAGAGCCGAACACTCGGGTAAAACATCACCACGGCCCCGTAACGCTACTTGTAATGTTCGATATTCTTTATCACAATAGTCATGAAGCCGAACGCATTCTTCTTGGCAAATTTCACGTTTCTTGCCGCGGCTGTTACAAACTGGCAGCATGGTTAGGCAGATCTCCTTTAATAAATACCCTTCGCATGCCGAATTCATGTCTGACTGTTGGGTTAGTAAATACTGAACTTGTTTAACTTCGTCATCAAGTTCTGATTGTGACTGGCCGTGTTCTAGGTAGACACTTCGTCCAGACAAATATTTCGAACAAGCGTTCCCTTTATATGGTTCACATTTTCTTGTAGGCTGTGGACTATGCAAAGCGTTCGTCCAAATTTACATCAATTGTTAAAAACTACACACTCCAAAAGCACTTAAAAGTTTTCCATATCTGAACGGACCCAAATTTTTGCGAACTTTCACCAAATTATGCAATTGGGTAGGTACTGTACAGTAACCCAAATTTGGTAAAATGTCCGTTTTTTTGGTTGAGTGCTTTTAAAGTGATACGGTACATCAACATAAAACATTTATATACATCTTTAAATAAACAATACTTAAATAGACATTGTTTTTTAGAAGTACTTTCACAATAATTTGGCGTAAATAGTTGTCTAACTTGGATACAATACTGTTAAAACTGAAACGCCAACAGTACGTTCATTTAGGTGCGAAACATAAAATAACGAAGTAACATTAAAATATTTAACATGTACAATTTCAATGTGCAACTAATCATGCGGTGTTGGTGTTGATAAGACGAATGATTAATTAAAATGTAAAATTTAATAACATTTAAAGTTAGAAAAAAAGAACAATTTATTACCTTGTTGGAAATACCAGATCTGTCTCAGTTGCTATAAGATTAAGAAATGCCAGGATAGTAGTTTATATTGTTATAAATACATTGTTTAATTTAATTTTAAGTTTCATTCAGCAAATCCATTAATCAATCAATCAATCAATCAATCAATCAATCAATCAATCCATCCATCCATCCATCCATCCATCCATCCATCCATCCATCCATCAATCAATCAATCAATCAATCAATCAATCAATCAATCAATCAATCAATCAATCAATCAATACGCCAACCAACTAACCAATCAATCAATCCACCAACCAACCACCCACCCATCCACCCAACTAATAACTCAATTGACCAATCAACCATCCAAACCCAATCAACCACTCAACAAACCAAATATTCTTACCTCTGAATTCGCTTGATATACTAAGTGTGGTACAGCTGTACTTGCCGGATTCAGATGGCAGAGGCAGACAGTCATTAAGCTTGAACAGACTATTGTCCAAATCAGCATCTGACGCCAGGGTAGCCTTAAAATCTTCATGGCATATGTCATTCGACAGGGCTTCGCAGTCTTCACGGCACACCTCCAACGGTCTGTTGTTGCGGTTGCACGGCGGTAGAGCACGTAGGCAGATATATGGGAGGAGGTAGTTAGAACACTCTTGACTGACGGAGCCGAGTGTAAGTGCTGCAGTGAAGATGGACATTACGGTTGTCTCGATGCTTGTTAATGTATAACCAGACTTGATGAAGGTGTTGCGGGTACCGACATACTCGCTACAGATGCCATCACTATTATACGGCTTGCATTTACCAGCAGGTTTCGTTCTATACAAAATAAAACAAGTGAACGAAATAACTGAAAATATTCATCTGGTTTGAAGTGCGATAGCGTAAATTTAAACTGTTGACAAACCAAGCAAATTCCTGACATGGCTGACAGTTTTAACGTCCTTCACCAACGGTGGTCGTCTTCAGAGTGACGACTGTTGTTAAGAATTCCACTCACTAGTCAGTCTGAAGGCGACCACCGTTTGTGAAGGTGGCTGAAACTGTAAGTACGGTCAGTAATTTTGCTTGATTTGTCCAAAGTTTAAATTTACATTGAGTGAGCAAAATGTTTTATAGCATCATTTCATTTCATTTATTTTTTCGCCAATGGTCACCATTTATTACAGAAAGGTTTACTTTGCTACAAGAAAATAGCAGTTTGAAGAATATGCTGAAAAGAATGTATATAGTCAAGGCAAGCTTTATTGGTTATATAGAATAGCAGAAATGGTTTTAAACTGGCATAAACAGGAAAGCTTACACATTACAGTCAACAAAAAATAAAAAATTACAGACAGTTACAAATATGAATTAACTAAAATAAATGGCGTACAAGTACAAGATTAATTATCAGAAAATACTACAGTACACAATATTATAATAATTAATATTGAAAAAATGTACCGTAATGAGTTTTATCTATTGATTAGTAACAATTTATTACTGTATATTACAAATTTGAATTACAAAACCCATGTATAATATTAGTTACTATTTAAGAAATTTATTGAATACATATGTTGCAATAAAATAGAATAATTACCCTGAAGTAGGAGACTTGTTGCTGTTTGCTAAAAAGAGAAACGATAAAGTAGTTAAGAAGTTAAATTTTACAAAAATGTCTTTTTATTCCTTCAGATACATCACATGGCAAAGTATTTTCAAAAGCAAATCAGCACCAGGGGCGGCGGAACGTTTTTGAATTAGGGGGATGGGCAAGGTTAAATTTTGCTAAAAAATGTTATTGCCTCTAAATTTGAGCTTTTCTGGTCCCTGAAGGTGGTTTTCAGGGCCACAATATTCATATTTACCATATTTACTTGCTGTTTTTAAATTGTGAATTTTGTAGTTGGGAGTGACATTTCAGGGGGACTGTCCCTCCCTGAGTTATCACTGGGGACGCATCCCCCCATTCCCCCTCTTCCGCCGCCAATGACCAGCACTGTCCTATTAGATAAGAGGCAACTCCTAAACACATATTCCCATTATGCTCCACATTAATCTCTCAAACTAGAGCGGAGTTGGTTTTGGTCGTGGGAAAAATCCACACAGGATTCGAACCCAGCACATCGGTATTGGAAGTAGAGAACATCAAACACTACGCTACAACTCAGCTTGTTAATCTTTATAGAACTGTCTATTAAAGCTACTTATCGTCATAATTACAATATGTGACTTTTTATATTCACAATTATTACACCCAGTCATTGGAAACACACACCATGGAACACAATCCATTTTGCAATGTTGCAGCCTTAGCGAATATGGCATTTGTACTTCCAGGTACTCACTTATTCTTGGGTGGAGGGAGACAACGCAATGTGGATAAAGCGTCTTGCCTAAGAACACAAATAACTGACGAGAGTGAACCTAAAACCCGACTTTGAGATTGAAGATCCGAAATTCAACCGTTACGCCAATTGCGACCACATCGCTATTTTGTGCCTGCGCTACTTTTACGGGAGCTTCGACTATGATTTAAATTGTTTAAGGTTTGCATGTTTTTTTAGCAAAATCTTAATTTTACGTATACTGTATATTTTTATTCTTACATCAGTTGCTTACTTGTGTCATTGTCATATTTTATGTCAATATTATAAATTTTAAATGAATTGAAATGACATTTGTGAAACCTTCCAATATCGTCTTACTTACAATCAGTTAGTCCAACTGTTATGCATTGGCTGTCCACTTTTACTGATGGCAATGTCCTGCAGTCATTATACGAAGGCATCCAGAGGTACTGACCAGGATACATAGACTTCAAGTCCATCAGATCTCGGCAGTAGCTTCGAGTTAGAACGGCACAGTCTTCCTGACAAAGACTCTTACTGTCACCATAATCATCACAGAGAGGGAATGCCTTGAAACAGAGGAACGGCTCCAGGTAGTTAAGACATTGCAAGTCGATGGCTGACAGTGTCTGGAGAGTAGCCTGAAGCTGTGAGTCAATTGAGTAAAGATCTAAGTCACTGTCAATATAAACCATTTGCGATTTCAGGTAACGCCTGCAGATCGTACCAGTGTACACAACGCATCTTCCCTTGGGGCTGCAAAAAACCCAAAACTTAAATAAAAAACAAACCAAGAAGTATGGAAACCACAACACTTATGAGACAAAAAAAAAACACACTAGAAAGTTGAGATAAACTACCTACAGTATACCTAAGTAGAATACATTTCAAGGGAAGTATCATACCTCCCTTCTGGTTGACGACCAGTGTTTCCTGTGCCATGTTCAGGTCTAGAGACAGAAGTAGTAGGCCACACTTCCTCTGGTCTCGTCACTCTCGGTTTCTGTGTCCTTGGCTTTGGTGTATTTGAAGTCTTGGGTGGCTTCTTTTTTGGTGGCTTATTCTTTGGTGGTGGTTCTAAATAGGTAAGAAAAAGATCATTTATTTTGTGTCAGATCAAGCAGCACACATTACTCGACTAACAGAATGATATCTACATCAAGATCAAGACTTGTAAGTCGAAAGAAACTGGAGAGGCTAGGTTTAAACTCAGCACCGACTGTTTTGAAATGTGCAAAACAATGGGGAGGGTCTTCTAGGTTGTCTAGGACCAAATTTAGTTTTGCTATAGTCGTATTACAGTCGGAAATATCGTATTAAACTCGTCTTGTAGTCAGTGTGGTACGGGAGTGTTATATGGTGTTGCAACATATTTCAACACGACTTTCCGATATCATCCAGATCTGATCCCTATCTTTTCCCGTTGGAGTGCGAAGAAGTGTAATCACAAAAGTTTCCTCTTTAAACGCCATGTTGTGGTGGTGAGATCGCCTCAAAACATTCGAGACCACATGCCGAAACACCCAGATCGCCCAGCTGGTCCTCACGGGGTAGTGTGAAAAGGGCTATAGGAACTCTTTTACTCGTTATAATTCTGTTGAAATGCATATTAGAACTAGAATCTGTTACTACCAGAATATTATGAAAAAGAAATGTTTCCTGATCAGCAATAGATCTAATGTAAATAATGTACATAATATAATTCAACTTACTAGACGTTGAAGCTGCTACAACTTTTAAATCGGCTTGTACAATTTGTGACACTACATTTGATCCAACGCAAAAATACGTGCCGGCGTCATCATAGACAACATCTTTGATCACAAGACGGGATCCCCATGCCATCTTCCTAATACGAATGTGTTGCAAATCTTCTTCTTCCTCATCTAGGCCTTCTTCCATTAGTATGAGAACACCATCTTTGAACCAGGTAAATTCAGGCTCAGGTGTACCGGTTATTCTACATTGGAAGACGACTGCCCCACCGACTTCAGCTACTTGGTTTGGCATGTTGGCATAACAGAGCTCACCGTTGCTGCCTGAAATACACTTCCTAAATGGAATAGAGGTAAAATTCAAAAAATTGTAATATCAGAAATCATTGGGTACAATGGCTACTGTATACTCGGTTAGATTTCTGCTTACAGTATGCGACATCTATGCTACGAGGCAGTGAAGCGCAACATAATGTTATTCAGACACCTAAAAACTTATTAGCATGCGTTTACTTTTTATTGCATTCCATCCAGATATGTTTATACTATGACGAAAACGGTCAACGATAAATGAATAAAAGATGATGTTTTCTTATAAAAATTACAAAAAGTTCACATTATAACGACTAAATCACGAGTTAACATGTATACAAATATGTCTTCACAAAATTTAATATATTGTCACAATCAATAACAATGTTGAAATCGTTAAAGGTCAGCGATTTTATCGTTTGTATTAACTATTACGTTATTTAATTTGTGAAAGTAATGTTTACATCTTATATAAAATGTTTGTTTCTCATGTTGTCCAAGTATAAATTCTTCTTCCAGGTTCTTTGAATTTATATACCAAAAGATTATTTTCATTCTTTTTTCGTTGGTCACTTTTGGCATAGTATAAACGAGTGTTTATATAGTAAATTTTCTAGTATTATGTGAAGATACTATAAAAGAGACGACTCTTTAACAGAATATCTTTTTCTGAGGATGTGAGGCCGGTTACTGGTAAGGAACGTAACCAAATGACAAAACTGAGATACAACATATGAATTTGACATTCATAAACAGATATTAAATAAGTTTCGCAACTTCACGAAATACAAAAACGAAAACGTCATAAATTCTTGTAATATCTATCACAGTTTTTTTTAAATATAATATTCATATAATACATACAGTACGTAACATATACAGATTAAATACATTTGTAAACTGGGGCAAGAAAAAATAGAAACATGACATTATAATTCATGGAAAATGGAGTTAACTATACACCTGAAACCTTAATCTATATAAAAAAAAAACTAGCATAGGTACTGTACGGCAATCCTGCTTCAAATAGTCACCCGGAAACGAAAAGCAAAACAGATAAAAAAAAAAGAATTGAAAAAGGCTAAAATTTTGTAAAATTTCAGAACTCTTTCTATTTTTGTAATTACATCAAAAATTACGAATTAAAAGACGCTTACTATATAACTGTACAATAAAATTTAATGACAAAAAAGTTCGACGTTTTGGAACCATCTTGGAACCATTTTCAAGAATAAATGACTAAAATATATGAAATAGCAATACCAACGGGTGACAGGAAAT
>JAOTQE010051272.1:8557-21037 GCA_025631205.1 Nesometra sesokonis
AAACTTAGAGTAACTTGCCCATTTTGAAACTTAGAGTAACTTGCCCATTTTGAAACTTAGAGTAACTTGCCCATTTTGAAACTTAGAGTAACTTGCCCATTTTTCCCCCGAGAGCATTTTATCGTAGGTTATGGATTATTCCATAATCCATTTACCTCTATACATATAATTACAATTTATTTTTTTTTACAATTCGTACTTTGTATTTTGTACTTCACTATGATTTTATCAGCTACATACTGTAATTCTTATATTCAATGAGTGGTGGTATAGCTTGGTGGCTATCTTACTTCATCTTCCAATTTTGAGGTCTTGGGTTCGAATATGCTCACTGCTGGATCTTTTTAAGGACTCAACAGCGACATTCTCTAAGCCTCATTGTAAATAAATTCACAATAAGTCCCCAATCAAGCTTTGTTTAGAATGCATGGTATAATTTTCATCCTTCTATAGATTTTGTGACACGAAATAAAAAAAAAAATTCTGTGCTTGAAATTGTAACACTACAGCTCAACAGCGGACATGAACTTTAATAAGAAATTCATAACGAGGTGAGGCAACGGAAACAGGCATAGCATACATGGTCATTAAGAAAACTAGTTTGTAAGCAGGTCACAACATTTTTACACAATGTTGGTTAGAGAGAAATCAATTTTAAGAAAAACTAGTGCATACAACAATCTATCAATCCCTACCTTGTGAAACATATGTGTGCTTAAAAGTACTACAGCAGCTATATAATAACGTGACCACTTGGAAAACTACATTTCGTGGTGAATTGGACACTTTTAAAACCTAAAAATCTTGATGAGATAAACTTTATGCAAAAAAAAAGCTCTGTAACTTCGTGAACATTCTTGCCTTCTAATTTTAAGGTTCTGATGTTTTATGGTTTGATTTTAAAAACTAAACTGACATAGATCTAACCTGCTAAGTTGCTGAGAATACTCAATGTTGATTGTGACATGAACTAAAAGACTGTACTTCCTGATTGAACCACGTTGGCGTCAAATCTTTGTCCTACTTTTTCTAAATCATGTTTAAGATTTTGTTTTTCTTGAATTGTTCTTTATTGATTTAAATTTGCCATCGGCTGCTCAATTTATCCTGCATGTTTGTTCCCATTCCTGAGGGATTTAATTTGATTCAGAGATGATTATATAAATTGATTACAACCATTAAAGTTCACAGGAGACTGTTTATTACCGTCAATTTCATTGGCAACTGTTGAATTCAAAATAATGTTCTAAGATAAATGGACGCAGTATGGTGCTCTACACAATTACAATAAAATTGAATAGATATAAATTAACTAAGTAAGTTTTTTGTATTATTTCATGTTTTTTGTTCAACAATAATTTTTTTTTAAAAATCCTATATGTTTTTTATTATTTCATTTTTTATATGAAATATATATTTGTTGAAAATTGAAATAAACAGTTAAATTTTACTCATGAGGACTATGGTCTTGCCCAGAAGTGTATTCAAATGTGACTTTGACATATTAATCTAACATGAAAAATAAATTTGAACTAGAAATTATTTGACAGGCATAGTCAACATAGGCAAGTTTGGCTGTATTTAAAAAACCAAAATTTAAATTATACTAAATATTAGAGATTCAAATTTAAGATGCTTGTTATTGTTCTGTTGCATGTGCCAAACAAAATTGAGAGCCCTATAACATTACAAAAAATATTTCAGTTGAAAACTAAATGATAATAGTATTTGTGTCCCAAACAATAGAGGGTGCCATTATTATTGTTATCATCTCTTAGTTGGTTACCATACAAGAGTTGTCAATTCACTAACCATACTGTAGGTGGCGATATACAATGTAGGAAACGAGGACATTTTGAGGTATTCTTTACTATTGCAGCACATGCACCCAGTTAGATCATGGAGGTATAAAATGTGACTGTACGTCAGTGGCTGTGAATGTGTTGCATCTTAAATTTTATTTAAGTCAAGATAGCCAACAACTAACATAGACTGATTATATTTATGGAATAGTGACTAAATTTACTTTAGATTATCCTCATTTATGTTGTTTGTTTTATACTTCTTTATAATTCATAATTATCTGAAATAATAATTGAAATGAGGAATGGTATCCAGTTCCTAAAAATTATTTCAACTAATTCCTAAAGTGAGCCCTCTAGAGTGTAATATAAAGTTTTACTCAAGTAACAGTATGCCCTCTATAGTTTAGTATAATTATTGTATCCATCTCAAAAAATTATAAACAAAAATAAAACTAATTAATTTGCTTTAAAATTGCCTTAATTAATTAATTATTCTTGTCATTTATATTGGTATCATTTGTTTATGGGCCTCTGTAGATAATGGACATTATAATGTTGACAAATTATTGTTTAGAACTATAGTGGAATTTATAATAAAACAATTTTCCAACTTATGGTGTATAAGTTGTTAGGTTTTTGTTCCTATCATTTAGAAAGATTAACTGTTTGTTTTGATTAATTTAATCAAGTTATTTGGATAAACTAAAGTCTCCATTTTTCACAGTACAAGCTTACAAACACCAATTTTCTTGTGGAAAATTTTTAAATTTTGGAAGTACTTCTTAAACAAGAAAATGTTTGTCCTTTTGTATGCTAATTCCTTCCTTTCTAACTGTAAAAAAATGTCTATCACATATCTAATTACAATTTTTCTTGTATTTGTTGACATATATTTTACTATACATTTGTTAATTTATATTTTTATTATACATTATGCTGTCCAACCATCTAGGTTTCAAATACATTAATCTTGCAAGTTTTGAGTCATGCTACACTACTTGCAAGGATCTACAACTAAATTTTTGTTCAATATCAATAAAATTACAACGTAATAAATCTAGCATTACGGCAGCGAATCTCTGGATGGTATTAGAAGAGAAGATCAAACTCGGCCACGTTGAATAAATACACACGCATGGCTCAAGAGGACCATTAGTGAAGCCAGTCAAGCGGAACAAGCTAAAATCAAAGACATCTAACAACCGTCCTACTTACAGCATAATTATTGCACAACAATCCTATTATAGGATTTAATATTTGGTTCCATTGTTGATTTAATTTGTCCAACAAAATTAAATTGAGATTCCTATCAACGTTAACAATATTTTTGTTATATTATGGCCAATATTGTAATGGTCATTTTGATATTAATACCAATAGGCCTATTGTTTTGATTTGGGCCTAATGCTATTTATAGGCATTGGACCTACATTGTTGGTCATTTTAATAAAGGTTAATGAAATGAAACCTATCATTTTTCTGGTATTATATGATTTTTATTTCTGTTACAATTTTGTTTTAGTGCAGTATTGTTTTGTTAGGTTTTATTACTATACTATACTATTTCATTAACTTTTGTAGCAATAATATAATAGTAATCTAACACTGTTTCATTTGTTATAATTTAATATTATTTTAAAGCCCCAGCTCATAATAAATATTATCAAAATTAGCTTTTGATATTAACATAAGATTATTTTAAGATTTTTTTTTTAAATCTACAAAATTATATTTAGCTTCCATACATACTACAAGTATGTATGGAAGCTAAATATAATTTTGTTAAAATTAATAAAACTTTAAGACTAATATTTTAATGGTTATTTTAACATTGGTAATTTGTTCACATTTTAATTCTGGAAATGTGTCCGCTTGTAAAATCATCAAAATTATATTGGCATTTTACTGTAATATTAACGGCACTATTATTTTGAAAATAATAATAATAATAATGTTTCCAATGTTTCCAAAGCCCTTAGGACTAATAATGCAATGGCCATTTTAATACAATTAGCATTCTACTCCAATATTAATACCAGTATTATTTTTAAAAGATTAATAATAGCCCTTAGGACTAATATTGTAATGGTCATTTTAACACTGGGTAATTTGTCCACTTGTAAATTTGACATAATTATACTGAGCTTCCATTGACACCAGTAATATTTTGTTAAGATTAATAATATTAATATTGTTGTTAAAGCCCTTAGGGCTAATATTGTAATGGTCATTTTAACACTGGTAATTTGTCTACTTGTACAATTGTCAATCAATATTTGGCATATGATTCTGGTATCTAATGAGGTCATGTCAGTGGCCAGCTTATTTGCTGCTTACTCAGCTGGTCAAATACCTTCCATACACTGCATGAAATCAACCATGAATCAACTGACATAATAATATGCTGTGGTAACATAAATATAATTTACAACTAATTATATTAATAACCTAATTAATCTTATACAATACCTGTTCTTTGAGTGGAAAATAAGAAAATTGGTGTGGGTCAACTCGTACCCAAACAAATTCATACCCATACCAACTCGTATCCAAATGGATAACTTGTACCCAGATTTTGAGACCACTCGTACCGACTATGGATAACTAAATTGGTGGGCCTAATTTAAACTACAATATATTCCTATTTATGTGAAATTTATAGTCCAAATATTTACATGTGGACTGTTTTTTAAAGTTATTTTTAAAACCGAATTTAATTTTGTTACTCTTTAAGAGATGTGCTGATGATTTTGCTGCGGTACGAGTTATCCAAATTTTGGGTACGAGTTTGTGGGTACTAGTGAGCATGGATACGAGTTGTCCTGTATTCAAGAAAATCCTCTTCCAAACGTTACTGCTCATAGAACTGAAGCTTATTCCCAGTTTCTGTAACATGAAGCAACTAAGAGTGTGTGGCTCCACTAGATAGGAATGCTAGTCCATCACAGGTTATTTCACAGAAGTTTGCGGATACCCATTGTACAACTGGGTAGACTGAAGCAATGCGAGTAAAGTGCATTGCTCAAGAACACATGCAACTGGCAAGCATGAGTCTCAAACACCCGACCTCTCAATTGAGATTCTAAACCTCAACTTCTGCTTCAACTGCACCCATTTGTGGTAGAGTCAAGCCAAATGAGACATAGTTGGAAAATGGAAAATTGATTTTTTTATATGGATTATGAAGCTACACATTATTTTCTATAACATGCAAAAAAAAAATCAGTTTCATACGATGTTTTCTTGCAAAGTTATGAACAATCAAAATGTAAGTTTGAATGAGAAAACTGCATTTTTAAATTGTTTACCAAAACATTGACTAAGCAAGGTCATTTTAAACTGCTTTTTTTAAACCTTCTTTGATCATATATCTGAAAATTGTTAGGCAAGTTGAATGTATGAACTATATATTTTTGAAATAAAATAAAATTTGAAAAACATTGACCATTTTAAAATTTCTACCTATTGTAGAAAACTAGCATTTGTGACTTTAATGTCTCATTTGGTTTGGCTCTGCCACATTTATTTAATAGGTACCTAAGTATTATCTTGTCTACAATGATGGTTGAAAATGGTGATTCCTTGTAATATTCATAGAAATAAAATCATTTGGCATCAATAATGTGATCATCTATTATGATACCGTACCAGTGTTTTTCAATTTTGTGGATTTAGCATTTACAAAATCAGTGTTAAGAAATTTCACTCATTGACTAATTAGCGTGCCTGGGCATCTTAGTTTTAAAATGAATAGGTCGTATAGACTGTATCCTCATATGGAAAGAATGTCATTTTTTGGCACCTAATAGATTTACTATTTACAGCTAGATGGTGAACTTAACACTGTAGAATTGCAGTCCCATGTAAGCACCTACTATTTTGATTTCGTCAGCCTTCGTCACAAACATGTAAGTTAAATAATAATAACTGTTTTATATAAGTATTGTATTTTTAACATAATTTTTTCATACAAATTATTTACATACGTCGCATATATTTTATGTTGTCAATGTCTTTATATTTGGATTAAATTTATGTCCATTTATTGATAAATTTGAAGCTTTTATGTAACATTGGTGGCACAGTATCAACATAGCAGCAGCGTTGGAACGTAACACGATTTGATTGGATTCCGAAATAGTAGGTGCATTCATGGAACTGTACTTTGGAGCCCTGTAGCGTTTTAGGAGCCATTATTATACAAGAATGTGCGTTACTGTAGTTCAATAATAAACCTTGATTAGATTCAACTTTAACATTAATATATAATTACAATTATTTATTCAGACATAAATATACATTGCAAAAGGTAAGTTTTAAATTGTTGTTCAGTAGCCTAAAATTATAATATGTACAGTACATTAAAAAATTAGCATTACACAATAATAAATTAAAATATATATTTTATACATAAATTTGCTATGTATTGTTAGAATTTCTCGTAAAAATTATATACTATCTAGACGATCGATAATGCTATATTTCTTAACATTTATTTCTTTGGATGAGCCTTTCTATAAATCTTCTCAGGAAGTAATATATGGTGTTAAAGTTGAAGTGTCTACTTGCATATACAGTTCTCTTCAACATCTTGGACTAGTCTGATGTATTCTTAAAGTAAGTTTGTTATCGGCTTGAAGTTTATTACATACTGCAGGCATTTAATACCGATGGCATAAACTACTCATTTGAAGGTAATGTACTGTATTCTACAGGGAGGGTGGCCCAATCGAATTGAACCAGGGACTCAATAATCATCATGCTTCACTGCACACAGACCGTTCCACTAGTCAAGCCATCTGCGTTAATGTTCTCTTCATCACAGCTATTAACCTTAATAAGCTTTTAACATAGAAGGTCGCTATATCATAATTAAAATGTGATAATCCAATTATTTCATCATAATTTCACATTCATCTAATGATTAGGCATCTGGTCTTGTATTTAAGGTAACGTTTGCCTCTTTTTGGTTGGTTAATTGAGTAAACTAGTTTGGATAATGTTCATTTGAAATCAGGTAGTTCGCTATGTAAGTAACACTATATAAGATATTGATTGCATATGTAGCTTAAAGCATAAATCTTCTAATGATTCGGAACATCTTATCTATTGCTATTAAGAAAATATTTTGTCAAATGAATGCTATTCAGTGTTGGAGCCTCACAACCTGATTTATATTGTTAATTTGAGTTCCTAATTAAAAATCATCAGAGCCTTCAATGAGCCAGTATGTTATAAGAGGTGAGTCACAATTTTTAATTAATTAATATTGGTTCAAAAGTCATGAACTTAAAGCAAAAATCTTGAATATAGTATATTTTTTATTCTAAGGTAATTAGTATAATTTATAAAATAAATATTGGGTTAAAAAAAATTATTTTAATTTTGGATAAGAGTGTTGTTTTTTTTCCATGGATTTGTTTTTTTTTTCCTAAACTCCAAGGATAACCTACAGAAGTCTTAAATGCATTTTAATTGGGAGAAGGCGATTTGTGAGGTCTCACCACAAAATGAGTCGCATCGTAGGTGAGATCAAATTGAGATAATCACCAAAATAGGTCTTTAATTTAATAATTTATGAGTACTTTGATACTTATATTTCATTATAATGTACTTTTTAAGTCAGTTTTCCTACAAGAAAGTGTCCTTCATGCAGATTTTCTGAGATTGACAGTCTTTTATTTGTTTAATTTTGGATTGCTTTATGGGTGATTTTCTCAAAACCGTGTTTCCATACATGCAAACTTCAAATGCTGATATCTTTGGATCTACTTATCCAATGAATGTCATTTAAAGGTTACAGCTTATATTATGCTTTATTAGAAGGTACCAATAACTCAATTTTGGATTTTCCTACCATGAGACTCATTTTGTGGTGAGAACTCACATTTGCCGAAGTGCATAGTTATTCCAGGTGCCTGGGGCTTGTCATAGGTGAACATCTGTTCTACGCATTATGTACCTGAAACTTGTTTTATACTTCATTTCATGAACTTTTTTGGAAAATCAGCTTTCGCCATATCAGGGATGTAGCTAGAAAAATCCACGGGTGGGCAGCAACAATGTAAGGGCGGGTGGTAAAATGATTAAAAACGGTATTTTTAACTTTCAAAGGCTTGGGAGGCAGGCTGAAAATTTGACTGGGTGGCTGGCCTGGCCTTCAAACATTTTTAGGTTGGTGGCCCGCCCACCTCCGCGCAGCATAATTACATTCCTGACATCTGAGTTTGATCTCACCCTCTACTAGATCTGAGAGTTTTAAAAAGTCGCCAATTGTTACCAATGCCAATATTTTAAGCACATAATAGATTTTTTTTGCATTTGGTATAATAGGCCTAGTATAATATCCGATTGTTTTATATTTAATTCTTTGGGCTATATTTTTTGTAAGACCATGGTTTCAGCCTTTGGCTGCTTGTGAGTCATGTGTTGTTATTGATGAAGTAAAGTATACCTGAATATATATGAGGACGGTGGAATAAAAATAAAATGTTATTTTTTACATGGAAAATAATATATAAAGTGGAAGATAAAAAAGATTTATATTTATTATAAATAATGATTAAATTAATAAATATACACATTCTCAGAAAACTATTGATGAATCGGAGCTTGGAATAAAAATATTTTACAAAGTTTATTCAAAATTTTTAATTTGTTGGGGTTCACCAACAAAAATAAACCATAATTTTCTGTGTCAGCGGGTTCGCGAAACAAGCTATAAAATAGTCTCACCCTATTAAAAAAAAATTGCCAATGAGGATCTTTTGGTAAGTGGTTGAAAAATATTCTGGAAGACAATCCCGGTGGCGTATCCAGGGAGGATGCTCAAGCATCACCCTTCAAAGGGGGACTGATTAGGATTGAAATATGACAATTTGGGCATCAAGCACCCACCTTTAGTGGAAATGAGCACCCCCTTCTGAGGAAAATGACTATACTGTCAGGTAGAACCACCATAAAATCGTAAATCGTGCATGTGTCATTGGGGTCACAATAGGAGAAAATTAGGTTTTTTTTTGCTTGGCAAAATCCAACACAGATTGGCACCCCACCTTTCCAATTCCTGGATACGCTCCTGAATTCCTTATTCTTTTTCAAAGAATCCAGGGAGGATGCTCAAGCATCACCCTTCAAAGGGGGACTGATTAGGATTGAAATATGACAATTTGGGCATCAAGCACCCACCTTTAGTGGAAATGAGCACCCCCTTCTGAGGAAAATGACTATACTGTCAGGTAGAACCACCATAAAATCGTAAATCGTGCATGTGTCATTGGGGTCACAATAGGAGAAAATTAGGTTTTTTTTTGCTTGGCAAAATCCAACACAGATTGGCACCCCACCTTTCCAATTCCTGGATACGCTCCTGAATTCCTTATTCTTTTTCAAAGAGAGATGTGTGTTAAACATAATATTTAGACAATAATATTTAGACATTTATATTGCGCCAATTCAATTCAAATTGAATTATCAAAGGCGCAGTGGACTAGGTGTTGCACAGTCAAAATCTTGCTACTCCCCTAAGGGTCACGTCATGTCCTATGCAGCTACTATATTTAGCGCACATCCTTCTGTCCACGGCAGGACTTGTGTATGGGCCAGTACATCGGGATAACCCCCTACTTGTCTCAAAAGATGTACTGGGTTCTTTATAGTACACAAGAGCCGTTGTTGTACACTGGGCTTACGGTTTATAGTCCTTATCAGAGAAGACTTGTTCCACCACCAGAACCATGGTGCAAGCGGGACTCGAACCCGTGCTGTTATTTATACATGGTTCACGGTTTCCCTGCTTAACCGCTCGACCATACAATTCGCACATTGCATGGGGTATCCAGGATTTGGGAAAGGGATGTTCTCAAACCCGAAGGAATTTTAACAAGCCAAAAAAAAAATTCCATTTTAGGTCGTTTTGTACCTTGTTTTTATGCCATCATTGCTCCTGCCATCTATACATTGTTTCCTTTCCTGAAACAGGGTGCTCAATTCTTCTGAAGGGAGGGGATGCTCGAGGCCTCAATGTCTTATTTGTATGCTATTTTTATTTCTTTTACCTCCAAATGGGGGTGTTCGAGCACCCTACTCACTTGGATACACTACTGAATTGTAAATGAGATGTTTAAAAATATACTCTTGTATAATCCCATCCCCAAACTTTGTGTATTTTCATGTCAAGGGAAGTGGGTTTATACCCAAACCAGTATTGTATTAGAAATTTTTCAACAGACATATAAAGGTTAGCATCTTTAATATTATCCTGTAGATGAGTTATGATTCTAATCCAGTACACAGGCTTTAATGGGCATTTTAATTATCTTTCTGGACTTGATGTCTGTTCATGGATAATGTGGAAATTACTACAACATTAGGTTAAACTATTGTGACATTTTCAACAAAGTAATGTGAGTAGATAAAAGGCATAATATCATCATCATCATCATGCTGTTCATTATTTAAATTTAATATAATATTAGGAGAAAGTTTTCCTCAGTTAACTTTTAGTTCATATATTGCATGTGATAGATTCTGTAAAAACTTTTTATGTAGTGCTTGGGAAAAAAGATCAGCTTTAACAAATTCCCAGTAACTGTATTGTTGCTTAAAAGCTTTTAGTTTATGCTTAAGTTTTAGTTAATTTTAGTACTGTATTGTTATTTTTATTATTGATTTTTAATTTTTTTTTTTTCTTTTCTGTGTTTTATTTATACATCTCACATTATTATTTACACTGTATTTTTTTTTTATCGCTACTATATTAGTTTTAAGCCTTGTTGTTGTGTTTATTTTAAGACCGCACCTTTTGTGTGAGTGCCACCGTTTCAAAGGTGATATAAATAAATATGTTCAGAATAGTGTTTTACTGGGTATATGGAATTTTCAGGCTAACAAAATTATAATAAGCTTGATGATGATAAGTAAACAAAAAATATTGATTTTTACAGAAAAAAAGCACAACTACACTTTCTATTTGAACAGACCCTCTGATTTATTTTCAAAACAATCGTTTATAGATATAATATTCGCAACCAACCCTCTGTATTTTACAAATCCAAAATCATAAAAAAAAGTTCTAGCAGCCTAACGTTGAAACTCCACATCAGCCTGAAAAGAAATCCACACTAATTGAATTGTTGGGGAAAGGAAATTGAAGTGTTATGAATTTTTCAAATCCAGCACTTGAATTCGCAAACTCATGATCCGTACCTGCATGAATGGCTTGGTTAGGATTTGCCAGTAGATTTAGCCGCTCAGTCACGGAGCATTCTCAGTTAGTAGCTGTCTCTAATTCTTAAAGGGATAGCCTGTCTCACAGGCCTTATGGTCGGGATTATTCACTTTCATTGCTTGATTCCTTTTAAGGTGCTATTGACGTTCCATACTCAATTATTTTAGTTTAGCCGTAAAGCCTGTTAAAACGATTCAAGCGTGACGATTCGCACCCGATATACAGGTGTAAATCGTCACGCTTGATTGAATTGAAAATCATGTGATACCACTGCATCACTCTCTCTCATGCAAATCAAAGTTTGCCGTTAGCGAAGGCCTTCAGGCGCGGATTTAGGTCTACCAATGGAGAAAAGAAAATCCCTAGGCCTAGGTGATGTGCTGGACGATTGCAACGGCACGAGAAATAAGAATAAGTTTTTTTTATTAGAATAAGACAAAATTACATTTGTGAGAATACTTTTCAGGTATAATTTGTTGTTTGGTAGTCCCTCAAATGGTGTTTAGGCTTTTAGATCGTTCACTCGGAAAGCATTTTGGTTGGTCGATCGTACTGTAAACATTATTTCGAACTGCCCACATGCCAAATACGCATGGACAAAATATGTCATTTCTTTCTTGCGAATGGTCACGCATGAACTGTTTTAACAGGCCTTACGGGTAAACTAAAATAAGTGAGTATGGGACATCAATAGCACCTTAAAATAAATCAAGCAATAAAATGAATAAACCCGACTGTAAAACCTGTGAGACAGGCTAGATTTGTACCTGCATGAATGGCTTGGTTAGGATTTGCCAGTAGATTTAGCCGCTCAGCCATGGAGCATTCTCAGTTAGTAGCTGTCTCTAATTCTTAAAGAGAGAGCAGCTGCTAAGTGGTTATTTCATAAGTTGTTGCATGCTCAGTTTGTTCCAGTTTTTTAATGCATGCTCAGTATTATTTTTTTAATGAAATTTAATCAGATTTCCAATCATTTATTGGTAAAAGAAAGGCATTCCAAGAAGTGACGACCTAAAAAAGACCAGCTTTTATAGGTACAAAAGTCTTTTAAGCATTTCACAATAGATGACTAGGGATGGCGAGCTTGATAAGGATGGCCTAGAAAATATACTAATAGGATGAAATTGCAAAAGGAGATTGTGATGCGGAAGCCAATTAACACAACACTTAATTAAACAAAGAACTTGAAGAGCTTCACAAAGGTTAACAGGAAACATCAAGAAATATAGGGAAGAGAAGCATTCTTTGAATGACTAAGGAAAATTGATGCAGAAGCCAAATAATATGTATGTACTTAAAGATGAACAAGTCTTTTTAGCATAAAAGTGAAGTATGAAACACATTAAATATTAAGTGGTTAATATAAATAGTTAATGGTTAAACATTTATATAGCGCAAAATACTAAAGTCTCTATGCGCTTCAAGTGAAAAAGGAAAAAGAATCAG
>JAOTQE010051283.1:0-33845 GCA_025631205.1 Nesometra sesokonis
CTGGAAACCGAGTGGGTTGGGAACATCGGCACCAGTGTGTTTAATGCCGTGGTGAAAGGCGCAGGTTATGCGGCTGACGCGGTGTATGCCATTACGCTGGTAGCGGCCGGGGTTCGTTCTGCCTTTATGGATATGGCGGCAGCGGTTGCCAATTCCATGCGTAGTTTTTCCAGAGTGATTGCAACCTATCTGAACCTCACTTGGGGCAACCTCGCCAAGATGGTGGACTGGGTTTATAAACAGTTAGCCAAGTTGGTGTCCTATGGTGAAAAGCTCCCCGGCAGGGCGGGTGAATGGGCAAGGGAAATTGCCGACACGCTGGAAAAAACCGGAACCCGAATCAACAAGGCATTCCAGTTTGACAGTGACAAAATAGAGAAAGGCATTGACGGCATCACCAATGCCGCCAACAAAGCAAGACAAGAATTTGAAGACCTTGCCAACACCGACCTTCCTTCGGATCAGATTGAAGAAGTTGTTACCGGCTTTCAGGAAGCCAGCAAAGCAAGCGCAGAAGCTGCTGCCAACGCAAAAAGCTACAACAACACCCTGAAAACCATTGATGCCTCCAGCCTGACGTCAAAACAGCAGGAAGCACAAGGGCAGGCATTACTAGCCTTACAGCGTGATCTGGGCTATCAGGAAAAAATAATAAAAGCGTCGTATGTTGAACGGGTCAAGATGATCAACGAGCTGGTGCTGACCGAGACGCAGATACAGGCAGCAGGCTTTGCGACCATGACCAAGCTCAGAGCCGCCTACCTTGAAGACGCTGAGGAACTGATGGAACAGGCGCTCAAAGCCCTGAGAGATGCCGAAGAAAACGCAAGAACACAACAGTTGGATTCTTTGCAGCGGTCACTGGGGTATCAAGAGCAGGTTATTAATCGGTCTTATGATCAGCAGTTAAAACAGATCAGGGAGCTTGTTCTTACTGAACAAGAAATAAGGGAGGCTGGGTTTGATAGTATCGAGGCATTACGAGAAGCATTTAGTAACAAAGCTCTTGCACAAAGAAATAAGGAATTAGAAGCTTTAAAAGGGAAGAATGATTCTTTTGCACAGACATTTTATGACAGTATAAAAAACACAGCTCAAACTTTTGATTCCATTTGGAGCAGCACGTTTAATCGTTTTGCCAGTAACTTTGGTGATGCAGTTTCAAGTGCAATAATAGATGGTGAAAACTTTGGTGAAGCGATGGATCAAATTGCTGTCGGGTTTGCACGATCCATGATATCGGCTCTTGTAGAAATAGCAACTAAGCAGCTTGTCTTATGGGCAATGGAAAAAACTATTTTGAGGGCTAAAACTGTTGAATCTGGAGTTAACGCATACTCAAGCACGGCTGCTATCCCCATTATAGGGCCAGCGCTTGCACCTGCTGCTGGAGCTGCGGCTCTTGCTGCGACTGAAAGTATGATAGCTGGTATTGCTCACTCAGGTATTTCTGAGATACCAAGAGAGGGAACGTGGCTTTTAGATAGAAACGAAAGGGTTTTGTCTTCAGAGCAAAACAAAGATTTGACTGACTTTCTTGAAAGTCAAAACCAAACTCAAGAACAAGTTATATATTCACCAACAATAGTTGTTGAATCCGGTGCAAGCCAGAATGATGATCTGGCTTTTGCCGAGCGGATAATTGATGAAGTTTTTAATAGACTGGTCGCAGATGGAAAAGTAAATGGCCCTGTAAGGCGGTCAATGAATAGTTAATGCCCTATGTATTGACACTAGAGCGTACATAATCCCAATAAAGTCTACATTCACCTTCTCTTGTCATCAATTTTGAAGGATGTTTTACAAATACCTTATTTGAATCAGAATACTCAATTTCTAATTTGTCAATTTTCACACACTCTATGTTGAGGTTGTACCAGACATTTTTCCATGAGCTTAGTGTTTTTGGTGCAGATGCAAAACCTTTAACCGTATTGGTAAAGCCAGGACTTAAAGGCCCGTTGTACCGGATAGACTTTGTTGATTGCTTGCTAATACTATCGAAGACTTCGTCACCGTTTCTATTATAAGGCGTTACCCAAAATGTAATGTATTTTATTGGTTTTGAAGATGTGTTTATAAGCTCAATAGCCATATCAACACCACCTGCTGAATTAGGTCTAGAGCTACCAAATTCACCTATAAGTATCGGTGTATCAGCTTTTTGAAAAGCTGCGTCAACATTTTCTTTGCCACCAAAATGATTAAGGTTGACAGCTTTTCCAGCACAGCCACTTACTAGGGCTGAAGCAATTAAGACAGGAACTAACTTTTTGAACATTATTTCACCGAAAGCAACACCGAACAAACAAGCACGGCAGACGAGCCGGTGAACCACTCATCTTTTCGGGAGCTACCCTAGCCGCACCTGCATTATACCGTCGTCGTTCAAAAAATCACCTGACCAAGATCAATTTATGTCCGATATTCCCGTCTGGCCGGAAAGCCTCGAACCCAACGAGGCCGAGTTCTGGCCGCAATGGCATAGCAAAACTTTTCAGTCACCGTTTACCCGTGCCGCGCAGGTACTGGAATACCCAGGCTGTGTCTGGAAAGCGCAGCTGACTTTCAGAAACCTTGCCCGCCCTGATCTAAAAACACTTGAGCTGTTTTTGTTGCAGCTTCGGGGGGCAGCTAACCGGGTGCGAATTGGCGACCCGGCGTTTGATGATCCGGCAGGCCCCGGCAAGGGCAATCCGGTGGTGGATCAGGCGAACCAGACGGGCAGTGTCTTACGGGTGGTCGGCTGCGAGCCTGAGCAACTGTTCCTGCTGACCGGCGATTATTTCACCGTCAACCATGAACTGAAACGTCTGACCGCTGATGCCCGCGCTGATCTGGATGGCAGGGCTGATCTGTACTTTGAACCACCCCTGCACCGTTCGCCGGACAGTGGCGAGCCGGTGATTGTGAGCCAGTCCTACTGCCTGATGCGGCTGGATGATGACAACCAGTTACGCGCCAGACGGCAACCGATGTTTGGCAGCGTGAGTCTTAATTTTACCGAGGCGTTGTACTGATGCTGAACGAGCCAATGAGAAAGGCACTGGCTGACCCGGTTGTCCGGCCTGTTGTCGCCGCTGAAATACAGTGGCCGGATGACTACATGCGGGCGCATACGGGTGTGGGTGATTTGTATCTGAATACGAGTAAGGTGTGGACGCCAGCGTATCGCCACAATGGTTATATCAAGATTCCTGATTTTAAACCAACAGGTGATTTTGACTATTCATTTTCCTTTGTTCAGAACTCTTTTGAGTCATGGCGAAGTGGTTCAAGAATCCCGAATGCACTTTATATGGGCACCCAGAGTCAAGGCAATTTCACAACGGGTTGCGGTGATGTAGAAGGAATGACCGGGTATTTCACTGACCTTGGCAAACTCTATAAATGTAACCTCAAGTATCAGTCAGAGCTTAATCGGTTTGTTGTTTTACTTGATGGTACACAAGCAAGAGTTTTTAACAATGTAACAGTACCAGGCGTTTTTGAAATGGTACTTGGTGCCACGATCCCTAATTATGGTTATAAGCTATCCGGGCAGCTTTATGACATAAAATTAGTTGATCACGTTGATCCTGAAAACAGCCGCTACTACCCCTCCATAATCCGCAGCCCATCCAAACCCGACACCCTGATCCTGAAAGATGAATGGGGTGATGGCTCAACCGATGGTGAACTGGTTGGTTTTTCCGAAGGTGATGTCTGGGAAGAAGCCCAAGGGCTTATTCCGGGTGACACCTTGTTTACCGGCGTTGGTAACATCGGCTCCATCAGTGCCATTAAGCAGTCATCTGGCAACAGCCCCGGACGTTTGACGTTGGGGCTGTCAGCTTTTGACGACAGTGTTCGGGGTGAAGCCCTTCGAGCCAAATATCAGGGTAGACCCGTCAAAGTCTGGCTGGTTGCTTTAGACGAACAGCATCAGCTAATGGCGACCCAGATGATCTGGAAGGGTTCGATTGTTGACGCAAAAGTCAGCATAGGCGACAGCAACCAGATAGAGGTGGTGGTCAGTAACCGGCTGGAAGACTGGGACAAAAAACGGCCTGACCGTTTCACCGATGAAAGCCAGCAGATGCGTCATTCCGGTGACCGCATTTTCCGCTATGTCCCGATCATGGCTGAGTGGCCTATCTACTGGGGTTCTGACAAACAGGCTACACCGTTGAGGGACTCTTTATAGAGACACATTATGAGAAACCACAACTGGCACATTCACTTAGCCCGCTTTATTGAAGAACGCCGAGACTGTCCTTTTGTCTGGGGGCAGAACGACTGTTGTCTGTTTTGTGCCGATGCAGCGGTGTTGATTTGTGGTGTTGACCCTGCCGAACCCTATCGGGGCCAGTACAACGATGAAGCCTCAGCCTGGCAGGCACTAAATGATTATGGTGACGGCACCATTGCTGGAGCATTGTCAGCATGCTTTGTGCAAGTTGAGATAACAAAGATTCAAAGGGGGGATATTTGCCTTGTCGAAGTCAATCCTAGGGTTAAGCCTCCCAAGATGCGTTATGCGTGTGCACTGTGCTTTGGAAGCCGGTTGTGGGCGGTAGCTCTCGACAATACCGGGCTTAAGACGTTGCCTTTGTCTCGTGCAATTAGTGCCTGGAGGGTTGATTGATGCCAGGGGTTATTGGAGCTGCCAGTGCTGCCATAGGGTGGGTTATTGGAAATGCTGGCGTCCTTGCTCTTGCTGGTGCGGCTGTCTACGGCATTAAAGTCGGGAGAGAGCTTAACAAACTTAAAAACCAAAGTCAGGGCACCTCTCCCAGTGATCGTAAACAGATGGTTCGTGCCAGTAATGGGCCACTTGTTGGATTAATGGGCAGGAGCGAGATTTCCGGCACGATATTCTTTGCTGAAGAAATCAAAAGCGATTCTCAATTACACCTGTGTATTGCGTTGTGCGGTCACACACTGGAATCCGGAAACCCAGTTACTAAAAAGTGCCACAGAATAATGATGGATGATGTAGAGGTTCCAGAAGGCGAAAGTCATGACGGCAAAGTGTACGTTAAGGTTTACAACGGCAGCCAGAGAAGCATTGACGATATTGAAAGCCGTCTGAAGAGTTGCTACAGCTGGAAGGACGATATGATCGGTGAAGGCATCTGCTTTGCTCATATTCATCTTAAGTTTGACGAAAGTTTATTCCCGAACGGTTTGCCCAACTTCAAGTTCCTGCTGGACAGTGAGGGCTTTCTGGATGACGAGGAAGAAGAACCCGTCCTGATGAACAGTGCCGTGGCTCTTGAACGTTACCTGCGGTTTGTATTCGATGCCGGTGAGGAAGAAATCAATCGGCAGATGTTTGATCAGGCAGAGGCGGTGTGTTCCGAGAGTGTCATTGGTGCCAGTGGCGAGCCGGAACCCCGCTACAGCTGCAACGGCTGCTGGGATTACAACGAAAGCCATAAAAACGTCATCGACAAGATTGTCCAAACCTGTGCCGGTTCGCTCGAATACGTGAACGGGCAGTTCGGTTTACGGGCTGGTGTCTATGATGGCCCGCCGGATTTCACCCTGACCACTAATGACATTATTGGCGATATTGTGGTTCAGCCGATGCCGGAACGTCAGGACTTGAGCAACATTGTCACCGGCACCCATGTTAATCCCGAGTTTGAATATCAGACCGTGGATTTTCCCGAGGTGCGTTCTGATGAACTGATAGAGGAAGACGGCGAGGAGCTGAATACCGACTTTAACCTTGAGTTCGTACATAGCACGTATCAGGCGCAACGGCTGGCGAGTTTGCATATGAACCGTTCCCGCCTCAGTACCGTGACGGTGCCGTGTAACTTCCGTGGGTATGAATGCCACCTTGGCAGGCATATACGGCTGGATGCCGCCCTGTTGGGGTATGACAACATGGAATTTGTGGTCGAGGGCTGGGAGTTTACCCACGACAATGGTGTCGGTCTTTCATTGCGTCAGGATTACCCGGAACTATGGGATGACTACATCGGTAAGACCCCGGTGCCACCGCCCGGTACGAGCCTGCCTAACCCGCGCGAATGCCTGCCGGTCGATAACCTCCGGTATTCTGAACGACAGATTAACAACATCTGGGAAAGCCGCCTCGACTGGACTCACCGAACACCCGGAGCTATCAGAGAATACCGGATACAGGTTTATAAAGGCGATGAGGCGCTACCGGACAACATCAGCGCCGAGTACACCAGCCGGGAGCCTCGTTGCATTTTTCAGCTGCCCGAGCAGGACCGGCACATGGCGCAGGTTCTGGCCGTTAACACCTTTGGCACAGTATCGGTGCCGGTCGCAGTTTACTTTTTTGTCACCATTCCCGAGGTCATTATTACCTCGGTGTCGGTGCCTGACATCGACAACAGCCTTTATCCCAGTCGGGCTTATGCTACCTGGCAGACTTCCGGTGATGACCAGTACCCACAGGACAGTGTCCAGTATGAATGCGAGACACGGTTAAACGACGGTGACTGGCTCAGCGCAGGCACCGGGCTTGCCAAAAGCCGGTGGCTCGAAGGGCTGGACGCGGGCGACTGGCAGGTCAGGGTAAGGGCAAGGACACCAATGAACACCTACAGCGGCTGGAGGAGCCAGCGGTTTAGTGTGTATGTTGCTGAACAGCCCGGAAGCCTTACTTTTACAGAGGTAGCCAGTCCCGGTTACTGGGGCCGGTTAAGCTGGGAAGGCGTCGGCGTTAACTTTATCGTGCAGGTGCTTCGTGGTGAGGACGTCCTGCACAGTGAAGGGACGACCCAGCGGGAGCTGTACCTTGACTGGCAGGCACCCGGGAATTACCAGCTCAGGGTGCGTTCGGTCGCGGGTACGAGTGAGTCAGGATGGGCCAGCATTCAGGCTGTAGTCACAGCCATGCAGTCACCGGACGACCTGAAGCATGAACCGGCACCGGATAACCCGTCATCATCCGGTATATTGGCATGGTCACCTGTTGACAGCCGGACAGAATTTCACGAAGTCGAAGTACTCAGGGACGGACAGCGCCTGTTTGGCGCCACCGATTCGGGGAACTTCCAGTCACTACCCGCATTAATTCCTGCCACTTATGTTGGCAGGGTCAGGGCGGTCTGGAGGCAGGCGGTTTCGGGGTGGGCAACGGTTACGTTCCGCATTACCGAAGACATTGACACCCCGGAGGAACTCAAAATTGAGCCGCCAAAAGATGCCAGTTACCAGGGCGATTTCAGCTGGTCAGCAGTAGCCGCCAGTTTTGGCGTGCGTATTCGTCAGTCCGGCGAGAACCTCATCGAGACAACCGTCATCGGCAACCAGTACCGCATTCCCCTGTTGCCTGTAGGTTCATACAGTGCTGAGGTTCGCTCGCAGGGAACGTTTAGTGATTCCCCCTGGCAAAGTACCGAACTGAACGTCTTGCCACCCAGGCCGCCTTCCGACCTTATCTTTGAACAAACCCCGGACAATGCCGCCAGTTATGGCACCCTGACGTGGCAGGCGTCACCGTCAGCGGGTGTATCCGGGTATCTGGTCAGAATCAGGGAAAGTAGTGGTTCTGATATTGTCACTACCCAGACCGTGACCACCCGCTATTCAGTAGGCAACCTGCCGGTAGGCAGTTATCAGGCACTGGTCAGTGCTGTCAGTTTTCAGGGCAGCGATGAAAGCGATCCGGTCAGTACCGATATTGTGGTCAGCTCCCTGTCCAGCCCGAAAAACCTCAGTTACCGGGAATCCCTTGTCGATACCGGCACCGGACTGACGACACAGGTTATCTTCCGCTGGGAGGCAGGCGACAGCAGGACACAGAGTTACGATGTGGAATACCGGAACCTTGAGGATGCTATCTGGAGTGGCCTGTATTCCGGGCCATCGGCGACAGCTACGGTAAACGGGCTGGCGGCCGGTGACTATTTCTTCCGGGTCCGGGCGATCAGTTATGCCGATCAGTCCGGCTGGTCACAGACTGGCGTGAATGTAAAAGGCTTCAACCAGCCGCCTGCCAACATTGAAAACCTGCAACTAAGGGCGCTGGGTAGCCAGCAGGCGCTGCTGACCTGGAACCAGATAGACAGCCCGGACGTGATCAATGGCGGCTCCGTCCATGTTCGCCACACCTACCTGATCGGCCCCGCCGCTGTCTGGGAATCGGCTGTCCCGTTAACTGAAAGACTACCCGGAAATACGACATTTTTCAGTGTGCCGCTGTTGTCCGGCACCTACTTTGTCAAGGCGGTTAACGGCAATGGCTACTGGTCAGAAACAGCCGCCAGCGTGGTTTCTACGATGGGTAATTTGCTGGGATACAACCGTGTGGTGGAAAGGGAAGAACCCAAAGACTGGCCCGGTGAAAAAAACAAGGCGGAGATTGATTCCGGTGGTTCTATCTCGTTCGCGGAGGACAGCAGCAATGACGACCCGCCTTATTACATCATGGATCAGCCCCTTGATCTTGGGGCATTGCTGACAGTTAGACTGTACCTTGAGTGTGACGGCTCCGTGTATGAAGTGGATACCATTGATGAGCGCACACAACCAATGGACGACTGGCCAATGTTTGACGGAGTCGAGCCCGGTGGTACATCCCTGCAATACCATGTCAGCCAGACAGAAGATGACCCGTCAGGCTCAGAAGTTGAGTGGTCGGACTGGACCCAGTTTCTGGTGGGTGAGTTCAGGGCGCGGGCCTTCCGTTTGAGAATTTCCCTGATGACCAACTCGACAGCGGCTGCGGGTACAGTCAGCAATCTTAAATTAGTGGCTGATGTTCCCAACCGAAGTGAAGCCGCCAGAAACATAGACTCCCATTCTGATGGATTAACTATTAAATACCAGACGCCCTTTCTGGCACCTGCCGTGATTGGCATCACCCTGCACGGAGCAAAAACCGGAGATTACTGGGACTTTACCGACAGCGACGAGCAGGGCTTTACCATTCAGTTTTTCAACAGTAACGGACAGGGCATAGCGGCAAACTTTGATTACCTGGCAACGTCTTATGGTGAGCAGTAATGGCCAATGACATTCAACCGGCCCAGCAGTTGCCGGACTTTTATATTGAGAACCAGCCAGGCGCGCCTTTCAGGGCAGAGCTGAACACAGTTATTGCCGCCCTGGTGTCTTCTAACGCTGGACCGACAGAACCGGAAAATCCGCAAGAGGGCTGGTTGTGGCTGGACACTTCAGCAACTCCCTGGACACTGTACCGCCGCAACGCAGACAACACGGCATGGGTTAAGCAATACGATGCACAGAACCGCCCGACCAAATCAGAAGTCGGACTGGGTAATGTTCCAAACTACAGTGCGACCAGCTCCATCACCGACGACTCAGACAACAAGTTTGCCACCGCCAAAGCCATCAATACCCTGAACAACAACAAGCTGGAAAAGACCGCCACCGCCGCCGACAGCGCCAAACTTGGCAATGTTGCCGCCGCCAGTTATGCCCTGCAAACCGGTAACTACTCAGGGTTAAGGGCGCAGGCGACCACGAAGGGTGATGTCGGTCTTGGCAATGTTCCGAACCACGGCATCAGCGACAGCACCAGCAGTGACAGTTCGACCACTTTTGCCAGTTCAAAAGCGGTTTTTGATTTGAATCAGGCGAAGCTGGGTAAGAATGAGGAAGCCGCCAACAGTAAGCTGTTAAATGGTAAGGCAGACAGTGCTTTTGCTAATAAAACTCACAGCCACGGCGCGTCTGATTTGCCAACCGGAACAACCAGTGCACCGGGGCTGTTACAGCTGAATGATGGCACTGGCAGCAACAGCACCGCACAAGCCGCCACCGCCAATGCTGTACGCAAGGCCAAAGCCGAGGCTATATCAGCCGGTGTACCAGCCGGGTGTATCCTGATGTGGGCAGGCACCGAGGCGCAGGTTCCTTCAGGCTGGCAGTTGTGCGATGGTAATGGTGAAACAACCAGCGGTATAAAAGTGCCTGACCTGCGTAACCGGTTTATTGTTTGTTCCGGTTCCGGATATGACACTGGTGATACTGGTGGGGGGACTTCAGGGACAACCAGCAGCAATGGGGCGCATAGTCATACTGTAAGCGTCAATTCTGGCGGTGAACATAGCCATACAGTGATAGTGAAACCAACAACTCTATCAGAAAGTCAGTCTGCGAAACATGAGCATAGACAAACTCGGCATAGGGTTCATTCAAGCTATTCAACAACCCCTGATGGCTACTATTTTGTAGGGTCTGTAACTAGCGTTACTGACACTAACACATCCAATACTAATTCTTGGGGAAATTCAGGGTCTCATACGCATACAGCAGAAGTTACCACTCAAGACCCAAAAACACATACACATACAGCCAGTACCGGAAGCGCAGGCGAACATACCCACACTGTCGGCATCGTACCCCCTTATTACGCCCTGGCTTACATCATTAAACTGTAGGAGCCATTATGTACCTGACCATCGTCAAGCCCGATAACCTGACACTGATCGACCGACACCCACAGTCGTTTAACCTGCTGGACTTTGCTGTACCCGGAAACCTTCATGCCCTGCAATGGCAGAATGACCGGGGACATATTGAGTACAGTAACCAGCCCAATGAAGAAATCAGCGATCTGCCTGACTGGGTATTTCCGATAATTGATGAACACCGAAGGCTGAAGGATTTGCAGGACGCAGAAAGAGAGCTTGCCAACCGGCAGGCTGTTCATTCCAGCAATGGCGGCGCAAGGCAAAGCCGGGTTGAAACAATGGCGAAGCAAAAACAGCAGGCATATCAGGAAAAAATCAACCGCATGGTTTTGGAGGCGCAAACATGAGCCGTTTTACCTATTTAACTACAACACCTATTGGCCAGCTCGTTGCAGAGGCTGTCAACAGTGCACAGGAAAGCCGCTACAAACTCAACCGGGCGGCAGATGCTGTCGCAGAAATGAACGAGGAACAGGCAAAAGATGAGCTGGGTGTCGATAACCTGGCCGGTTTCCGTAGTGCATTAAACCAGCTCAATGACGCTTATGAGAAAGAGCCGTTCGAGGATTTACTGCCGCTACTGGATCAGGGATAGTCACATCTCAGCATAACTAACACCTCACTCCTGGCAGGTTACCCGGTATTCTGAATCGTCGTTTGCATAGAAAATACAGTCCACCGTGCTGGCGTAACCCTCTTGCTCTGCCTCAATAAATAACTGCCGTGGTTTGTTAGCGTCGCGCTCAATCTCGACCGTGTGTTCGGTGTCTTTGTCGCAATGGTCGCAGTAGCGTGTTTCTTTCATGATAAAAATCCTGCTGTTCAGGCCGATCCATTTCTACTAAAATCCGTCGCACTGAATTGGCGTTAATCCATCCCCAGCGCTCTCATGGCGATGCTTTGAAACCGGCAGCACAGCCTTTCCTGGTTAAGTTTGGTGTGGATATCGTCGCATTCGGCAATCTCCCGAAGGGCTGATTCAAACCTGCCGACCTGTTTGGCGATCCTCAACAATTCTGAGGAGAGCGGTTCCTCTGTATTCTTGTCATTCCCCATCACCACCTCCTGCTCAGCAATCCCGTCATCGTCGGCACGTTTGCGCTCTCAACGTGTACCACGTCCTTCAGTTTCTTAATCAGTGACTTCTCCACCGTCTTCCGGTGCCGGTGGGTGCTTTCATAGATCAGCAATTTCTCTGCTGTCTCTGAATCCTTAACGTCTGTCAGGATGTGTTTCCGTACATAGTCTGCCGGGTTATCCAGTAACCGCTGTTCGTAGCTGATCATGGTGTTCTCCGGTATTCAGTCGGATGGTGGGTGTCATGTGCCGCCGTGCAATGACCCTGGCACGCTTGCGGACCGTGTTCAAACTGGACAGGCTGATTCCGAGGTGCTGTGCCTTGAAACGCTCTTCCCCCGGCAGGCCGTAGAGGGCGAGCAGGCTGTTGACCCTGACGGAGCCGAGGTGGATAAAAAGGTCAGCGTTCAGGGCAGACAGTCGGCGGCTGGTAATGCCCTGGAACAGTGGTCGGGAACCGGCAAAAGCTGTCCCGGCAGGCTCCCGGAAACGAACCAGGGCGCTCGGGCCGGTGCCTTCGTATAGCTCCAGCGTTATGCGCCAGCCTGCCCAGTGTTCCAGCACCCGGTCAAGGACGTCAGGCTGCCTTGCCATGTTCCTTTATCCACTTCGGGTCAAGCAGGAACTTACAGAACAACTCCACGTCCATCGTCATGCAACCGCGTATGTCCCGCTCGTCAAAGTAATGGTTCGGATGCATCAGGACTTTCCAGCCCTGGTGGTCGGCACGGTAGGCGAGTACCGGCGTCTTCCGTTGCTTTCGTGCGTTTCGCTGCGCCTGCTCCCACCAGTCGCGCACGAGTGCGTCGGTGACGCGCCGCCAGCGCTTGATCTCAAAGCTGAACAGCCCGACGCCGCTGAGGTCGTCGCCCCCGTCGCGGCACTGCCGCAGGTTGCGCCGCAGCTCGACCGCACCGTCGGTAAGGCGGTACACGGTGCGGATAAACTCGCGCTCGCCGCTCTTGCCCTTGTTCACGGACTTTCTGGCGCTGTCAGAGTTCATAGGCAAACCCGGATTCAATCATCAGATTGGAGAACGTGTCAAAGCGTCCGGCGGCCGTGACGGGGCCGGGGGGGAGTTGCTTTATGTGGTGGCCGCTGTCCAGCCATCGTCGTGTGTCGCAGCGCAGCCGTTGTCGCTGCTCGGGCTTGTCCAGTTTCGCGAATTCCCGTTGACGGCTCGCGCTTGCCTTTTGGTAAGCGCCACCGGCGTATGTTTCGCTCATTGTCACCTCCCGGCCAGGTGAAACTGGCCCTGGGGTTTGTTACATTGCTCGGTGGTCTGCCGGACAGTTGTAGACACATTGTGCATCCACAGGCTGTCTGGTAGACTGGTTCCCGCTCGTCTATCAGAACTGGCTCGTAAACCAGTACTAAGGCGGGAACCTTTTCTCGTTCTGGACAGGCGGCTCTATGCCGGGTGTCCTGACTTATACAAGAGTCCATTGGATAAAAGGTTGGGGGGCTGCTTAGTAGGCTTTACGAGTGCCCGGCACCACCCCCCCCCCCCATTCATCCCTCCTGTTTTTTAACCTCTTCAGCATCCAGCACTACCCTCAAGGACTGATCTGATGGGTGCATTTCATTTTTCATCAAGTCAAGGTAACGCCTTTGTGTGTCAGACAGGTTTGCCGTTATCTCACGATCGTTATAATGCTGGGCATTCTTCTGGGTCAGGTCGACGCAGCTCTTCATCTGTTCCAGAAGCAGGTTTACATTCAGGGTTGGGTCTTTGGTGTTCATAATTAAACACCCTCTCTACTTGAATAAACATTTAGCGTCCGCTGTTGGCAGGTACAAAGGAACACTGCGACCAGATTCAAGACGTTTATAGTCTTGCACAATCAATGGAGGCGCTTTATTGATAAGCAATTCCAGGGACTCAGTTAATTGTTCTCTGCGAAGCTTTCGCTGGCAGAAATTATGTATATCAGTGCGGGTGCAGGAACCATTTTTCTGGCAAAGAACATGGATGGCGTATAAAACTTTTTTTGCTATGGCATGAACGGCCTCAACCTTTCTTTGCTCAGCCTGTGTTCGGTAACAAAACACAATGGACTGTCTTGAGAACTCAACCCAGTCGAGCGCTCCGTTCATATCCTCCAAAGTCACTACTTCGTGTCCCTGAAACAAAGCCAAAGCCCCAGCCATGAGCCTGGCATGAAGCCGGTGTCGCCTGACCAGTGGCTCAATGCGCTTGCTATATGGCTGGTTAACCAGTCGGTTATATGACTGATCCCATAATTCCTCCGCAGAATCGCTGAACCGTAATGGCTCTGCCTGTAATCGGAGTTTTTTCCAGTGGGTCTCAAAGCGGCTATTCCTAGCTTTCATGATGTTTTCAGCAATAACACCGGAGAACTTTGACAAAGTATCGTTGTCCATAGTTTCAGGCCTGGACACCAGCTTCTGTGGCTGGGTCCAGAGAATCAGCATGCGATTCAGCAGGCCGTTAAATGACTGGACACGATCCTCATCAAACCTAAGCAGTTCGTCGGGTGTGATATTGCCGATTAGGCAGACGTATGGATCGCTGACACTGACCCTGTCCCGCTTTGTCATAGGCTTAATATCCACGCCGTCATAGACATTGCGCATCTGTGCGGATAAGGTATTACCTTGCCTTGTCATGTTGCACAAGGTGTTGGCCATCTCGCTTTCAATCACCAGCAAACGCTTGTCTGTAATTTCCCTTCCCGGAATAGGAGAATCGGTTCCGTCATCCAGCGCAAAGCCAAGCCCTTCACCTGAAGACAGCCCACCATTGTGTACCTGCAATTCGGGACACTGTTTCAGCCCTTCACCTCGACCGCTATCAAACGCAGACTGGAACAAAATCTGCGTCTGATCCTGTACCTTAAAAAAAATCCTTGCTGGTCCCTTTCCTGATATACCCTTCCCTGACCCGGAAGGTCCGACCAGCAGAAAAAAGTTATTCAGCCATCGTTGTTCATCGCCAATCATCATGTAGCGAGTACGGCCAATATGGGCAATGAACCAGGCCAGAAAATAAGAGGCAACTGCAACCGGGACAGCTTCAGTGTTCCTGCAACAGGCTTCGGTCACGTCCCCCAGTAGTCCCGGTAACATATCGCTGGTGTATTTTGGAGGGGCGTTGACGGGTATGTCTTTCTCATCATCTTCGTCTGAAGAGGGCGCTGGAATCAGGGCATCAAGTACCTCATGCAGGTTTCGCATATTGTCCAGGCTGATAAGATCACCCAAACCTCTGTTATCATTCATGGTTTCTTACCCACATATCGGAAGCATCCCTACCTTCCGGCGGCAGGATGATGTCATCAAAACAATGGTGAGCAAGCAGCGCGGCCATACCCGAACGGAATTTACGCTTGAAAGTGGGCGGGTCATTATCCAGTACCAGCACCAGCCGGTGACCGGGACACTGTTGCCGAAGATGCACACCGACAGCGGCCATGTTGGAAACACTGTAAGCGGCTATGGTAATTCGGGTTTCGTGGTGAAAGAGAAAAGTGCTAAGGGCATCCGCAACGCCTTCACAGACAAAGATCGACCAGCTGTCAGGCCCTCGCTCATCCCATCGTCCCCACCACTGGTAACAGCCCTTGGTTTGCCCGCCGCGCAGGAACCGCTTGTTGCCGTCTTTGTCAATGAACTGGAGGTTGACCAGCTGATGGTGCTGGTTGAAAACCTGTGAGACGAGGCTGTTATTATATTGGCGAAGTTTTAGCGGTGGCAGGCATTTGCGTAACAGATATGGGTGGTCAACCGGGTCTGTGGCTGACTGCGCCCAGACATTGTGAGCCTTGTTACCGACGGATTCAAAACGTTTTTGTTCGAAGTCTATGACATTATTGGGCTTGGCTCTCTTTGGTTCATGTACGCTTGCAAGGCTATTGTCGCTACGGCTGATGTTAAGCTGTTGCGCAACCTGCTCAACAGCTCCTTTGAAGTCAACCCCAAGACGCTTTTGCAGCATGGACCAGCCATCGCCTGCGCCGCATCCCCGACACATATAGAAACCGTCCTCGGCGCTCTTGAACTCGTAGCGGTCGGTGCCGCCGCAGTGAGGACACGGCATGCCTGTCCTGGTTGGTGTGGTTTCGTGCTTGCTGAGGCCAGCCAGTTGTTGGAGCAGAGTATCCCAACGGTTACAGGCTGATCGTTTGATATGGTCGAAATTCATGGGTTACAGATTGCATAAATCAGCTGATCATTTGACTCTTGTGATCATTTGGCTGATAACAAAAGACTTCGTATGGGTCGATATAGTTTTTCCTGCACCAGACAAGAATTTTTCTTGTGGTTTGCGCCCCCTGTCCAGTACGAATCCGGTAGATGGTTGCCTTGTCTATGCCAATGTCTTCAGCCAGTCTGCCCAAATGCTGGTTTCGGGTCTGGCAAAAATGTTCAAAAGGATGCATGGCAGCACTCCCTGATTGCATTTTATAAAAGTTATAGATTGCATTTCTGATTTGGCAAGATTTTCTATACTGTGCATTCTTGCACAAAATCAGAGAATTAAGCCGTGAATGACTGGCGTACAAGGCTTAAAGCCGTAATTGCTGAGCGTGATATTTCTTTACCGGATCTGGCAAACCGGGCCAGCTATGACTATGTCACCTTGTGGAAGGCATTGATCAAGGAAAAACATGTTATCAAGCGCACCACTATGAACCGGATATGCCAGGTGCTTAAGGTTGACCCTGACTATATCTGGTATGGCAATGAAGGACCTCCTGTTCGCAAGGGTGTACCGATGTTGAGTGATGCCCAGGTGTTGCCCTGGGTTGAGGATCAGGCTCAGGGCGCTGATTATGAATACATAGGGACGCCCTACAGGATTATGAGCGAACGGGCTTTTGCCTGGCGCAATACAGCGGTTGATATGCAGGGGCTGGTTGCATTGGGCGACATTGCCTATTTTAATCCTGACCTTGTGCCGGACAGCCTGGAATACGTATTGGCTCTGTACCGTGGCAGCATTCTGTTCCGGCGCTATGCAGAGATCGTAGATCAGAAATACCTGATGCCCTATGACCCGGCATTTCATCCTCTCACTATGGGCATTGGAGATCGGATAATCGCCGTTGCTGTTGGTGTCTATTCAAAGCTTGTAAAGGACAACCGGCCAGAGAATATCGAAAAACGGATGAAATATGATGACGGGCAGGCTGGAGAGTTAATCAAAGAGCCATAAAAATAATTTTAAATGTCTAATTCAGGGCAAATTTTGTAAATTCACCACAAAATTCGCCCACTATTCGAACCTGTTTTTCTTCTACAGCCCTTGCGGCACTAGAATATTCGAAAATTCGCAAACTTCACTGTGTATATACCTGTGCTTAAATTATTTTAAAAAATTGTTTTAGTTTATTTTTTTCTATAGCTCTTTTTTTGTTGCGTTAGTTTTTTTGCATTGGCTACCTTCAAGTTGCTTTAGTGCAATTTCGATCGAGCTTTATGAAATGAACCAACATGCTGTAAACCCATCCGACTACCAACCCGGAACTACCATCCACAATCACCCCGACTGGAAATACCACGCCGCCCCCGGCCTGTCCTCCAGTGCCATAAAAACCTTTGTCAATCAGTCCCCGCGTCACTATCACCAGCGATACGTCCTGAAAGAGGCCGACCGGAAAGAAACCGACGCAATGCTGCTCGGGACACTGGTCCACTGTCTGGTACTGGAGGGAGACCAATTCGAGAGCCGGTATGAACAAGAGCTGAACGCTGACGACTACCCGGATGCGATGCGAACGGTGGCAGAGCTGAAGAAATACCTGGAGCAGAACAACCTGCCAACGACAGGCGTCAAGCAGGAACTTATCCAGCGGATCATTGAACACAATCCAGCCGCCCAGATTTGGGAAACCATAGCCAACCGCCAGCGTAAGCTCAAAAAGCGCATTATCAAATCAGAGCTATGGAACAAAGCGCGGCAGATGCGTGACGGTGTCCTGGACAATGACGACGCCGCCGAGCTGTTGAAAGTCGGCGAGCCTGAGCTGTCAGTCTGGGGAACGCATGAAGCCACCGGCCAGCTGATCAAGTGCCGGGCCGACTGGTATCGTCCTGACGGTATCTGTGCCGACCTGAAAACCTGCGCTTGCTCATCCCCGGAGCAGTTTGCCAAGGACTGCGCCCGATTTGGCTATGACCTTCAGGAAGCCCATTACACGACCACGCTCAACAGTGCCGGAAAGCCCTGCAGCCTGTTTGCGTTCATTGCCGTGGAGAGTGATGCCCCTTACCTGTGTCAGGTTTATGAACTGGATAGCCGGAGCCGTGAGCTGGCAAAAAGGCGTTATGAGAAAGCCATGAAAGATTTGGAAGAGTGCAAAACCTTTGACCAGTGGCCCGGTTACGCCGAGAACATCAGTACCCTGTCGCTGCCTGCCTGGTACCTCAAACAGATGGAGCGTGTCGCATGACTATCAAAACCGCCTTTGACACGAACAGCAGGCCCGATACGGATGATGCCCTGATGGACTCTTTGCAGATTTACAGTGGTATGGAAGCGTCCAGAGTGGCGTTCAAGAGGGACACGCAACAGGACATCGCCTTTGCCCTGCTGTACATCGCTGACAAGCTCGACAGCATTGACACCCGCCTGTTTCACCTGGTTAACCAGGAAGGCAAAAAGCATGAATGAGATCACTTCACAACAGAACGTCCTCGGCGACCTGGACCAGCTGGACCGGATTACCCGGTTTGCTGAGTTGATGGCCAGTGGCCGTTGCACTATCCCGAAAGAGCTACAGAACAGCCCCGGTGACTGCCTGGCAGTCTCCCTGCAGGCGCAAGCGTGGCAGATGAACCCTTATGCCGTTGCCCAGAAATCACACGTTATCAAGGGTAAGATCGGTTACGAGGCGCAGCTGGTTAACGCCGTAATTACCAGACACGCGCCGACTACCGGACGGCCTCAGTTTCATTACTCGGATGGCTGGGAGCGGGTGCTGAACAAGTTCAAGGTTATGCAGGGGCAGAATGGTGCCTATACGGTGCCAGACTGGAAGCCAGAAGAAGAAGCCGGACTGTGGTGCGAGGTCAGTGCCACCATGATCGGTGAAGACGAGCCGAGGGTATTACGGATGATGCTGTCACAGGCGCACCCGAGGATGTCCACCCAGTGGGCGACCGATCCCAAGCAACAGTTGTCTTATACCACCCTGAAAAAATGGGCGCGGTTGCACTGCCCGGACGTGGTGCTGGGTATCTACACGCCCGAAGAACTTCAGAACCGGATACAGGCTGAGAAAGACATTACCCCTGAGAGTGACCTCAAGGCCCGTCTGAAGGCGCAAGGCGAGTCAGTGACCGTCCGCACGGCGAGTGACCAGCCGCCCGCAGGGGCAGTGATTGACCATCCGGACGGCGAGGAACTGGCCGGTACAGAGAACACCCCCACAGAACACACACAGGAAACTACACAGGAAGATGAAGAAGACGACCGGCCGTCACGGTTGAGGCAGTTGCTCAGGGAGCAGAAGCAGGTGCCGGTGGCGGAACCGACCGAAAAGGACAGGGAGGCTTTAACGATGGCTGTCAACAGCCTGAAAAGTTGCCAGAGCATGGATGAGCTGAACCAGTGCGCTGAGGACCTGAAAGAGCTTTTGCATCCTGACCTGGTTGTGGGGGCAAGGGCGGTTTTTAAGCAGTGTATGAAGGCTTTACAGCAGTGACAAAGAAAAGGCCGACTGGGGTGCTGGTCGGCCTGAGGAGTGTTTGCAATGAATTCATTGAATATACAACAGGTTGTTCAATCTGGCGAGCTGACTATTTGTTTTGATGTTATGGTTTGAATTATGTCTAATTGTAACTTAGTAACAATTAAAAAATTTTCTGAGCTTACGGGATATACAGTTAAAGCTGTTCAGAATAAAATAGACTCTGGTGTTTGGTGTTATGGGAAAGTATGGATTAAAGCACCAGACAATAGAAGACTTATTAATATTCAGGAGTATTATAAATGGGCGCAAAGCCATTAGATGTTTTATTAAAGGAAGCAAAAGGAATTAGTGTTCATGGTAACTCATTAAGAATTTCCTTTCAGTATAAAGGTGATAGGCTCAGGGAGACCTTGAGCCTTCCTTTGACAAAGCCAAATCTTAATTATGCTAAAAATATGAGGTCAGCAATTTTACATGATATAAAAACAAAAGTTTTTGATTATTGTAAATATTTTCCAGAAAGTAAAAACGCTGCCAAGTATGGAGATAAAAAAGTAAATAAAAATGAAGTGTTGCATAAACTGGCTAAAAAGTATCTGAAGCTAAAGGTAAATGATATTGGCATCCAGTCCGTAAGGTATTATGAAACCTCAATGTCACAATGTATTGAAGCACTTGGTTCTGATTTATTGGTTTCTGAATTGCTATTAGAAGATGTTATGAAGATGAAAAGCAATCTTATAAAATCTAGGAAAGCAAGTACTGTCAACTCATACTTAGTCGTATTTAAACCGTTTCTTGAATTTGCTTATGATAATGGATATTTAGAGCAACCATTACACAAATCACTTAAACCGTTCAAAACAGCTACAGAAGATCCTGATCCTCTTGAAATGGAAGAATATGAAACGCTTATAAAAAAAGGTTGTGTTGCTCAAGTAGATAAAAATATTGTCACACTCGCCATTTATACTGGATTAAGAACTGGTGAATTATGTTCACTTGCTTGGGAAGATATTGATTTAGCCAATAAGTGCATATATGTAAACAGAACAATTACAGAAGATCGACGATTTAAGTTGCCGAAAACCTATGAACAACGAACTGTATATCTTCTTCCTCCTGCGATCGATGCTCTTAAGTCACAGAAGTTTTTTACATTTATGATGCCATCTGAAGAAATACAGGTTCATCAAGTAGACAAAACACAGGTAAAAAATGAAAAACTTAGGCCCGTATTTAGGCCTGGAATGAGTCAGGCTCATGGTAGACAAGATTGTGAGCCGTGGTATAAAACACAAACCTTTCATGGAAAGTGGGGTGGATTGCTTAAGCGAGCAGACATTCGTTACAGAGTTCCTTATCAGACTCGTCATACCTATGCCTGTTGGACACTGACAGCGCATGGAAACGTTGCTTTTATCGCAAAACAGATGGGACATAAAGACTTGTCGATGGTTATAAAAATATATGGAAGATGGATGGACAGCAGTAGCCAAAACGAATCCGACTTTATCTGGTCAGAGATGATGAAAAAAGGGCATAATAGAAAACACGAAATGTCCCAAGAATGACCCAAGAAGCATGCGGGTTGTTTGAAACCCTTTGATTTACGGGTAATTGAGCTTTATTTTATGAATGTCCCGAATATTCAAATTGACTTTTTGCAGACTTACTCTCGCAAGGCGTAAAGCTCACTCATAAAGAGCTTTGGAGTTAGGGGGTACAAACATGATCCTTTTGTATCCCTTAACATACTTTCTAAAATGTCCCGAAAATGTCCCAAGAACGACCCATAAGCATAAGATGTTTTGTTGACATGGTTTATTGAGATAGGTAAAGTTGCTTTGCGCTGGTAACATCCAGCGTCGGGATTAGCAGCCCGGTAAACACTCAAAGGTGCCCCAACAAAGACGCACCATTCACAGCGTCTTTTTTTGTGCATTGACACCCAGATTACAGCCGCGTTTTATGGCGGGCCGGGTGGGACTCCGAAAGGAGACCGGTATCCTTTGAGGCCGGTACTGCTAATCCCGCCCGGCCTGTCACCATCTGGATTAGCAGCCTTTGTGACAGGTTCTAAATACCTACTCAAAGGGGCATATCATGCCAAAGACCTACCGTCTGGCCGTACTGGCCAATGTCACCGAACACCTGCATAACACCTCCGTTCTCCGCTACACAAGCATCACTGCCTACAGCTACAAAGAAGCCCAGACCATTGCCAATCAAGTTGGCGCGTTAATCTGCGGCTGGAGGGTGGCGGCATGAGCGCTACCATCCGAACCCTGCACACGAAACTGGACGCCCTGCTGCAAAACCCGATGACCGTTGCCCTGATGGCCCTGCTGAAAGACAAGACAGCGGCAGGGATGGAGGCGTTTACCCGTAACAACCACCAAATCGCACGACGCCACCATGCGGAGGCGTTCGGGGCTTATGAGTTATGGCTGAACACCCACAGGGATGCGGTGTTGTCCCTGGATGACCTGTCACAGTCCCGGCTGGATAACTGGCTGTTCAGGGATTTAAGGCATCTGGACAAAGCCGTGGCCTTTCTGGAGGACGCATGAGCAAAGGCGTATTTGTCACCAATGAACAGGTACGCCTGACCGGGTCGCCCAATGTGGCCCGGTTTCTGGCTCAATGCCTGTACTGGTCAAAGAACGATGTTGTCATCAAGCGACAGGGCTGGTTCTACAAGTCCCGCACAGAATGGCAGGCTGAGACCTGGCTGAGCCGTTACCAGCAGGAAAAGGCGCGTGAGCAGCTGCGTAACATGGGTGTACTCAAAGAGCGCAAGGAACGGACCAATATCGGTATACGGATTTGGTTCTGGGTTGACCAGGCGTTGTTAAACCTGTTGTTAAACAGTCTGGCTGACCAGTCAATTAATAAAGAAGCTGAGACAGTGGATAGCTCTAATGAGCTGTACGATAGTTCATTAACTAATGAGTCAGATAATTGCATAACTGGACAGTTAGATAACTGTAAAGAAGTAGAAGAGACTAAGTCTGTAGAAGTGATTAATACTATAGTACCAAAAATACCGTTATTAAATTCAAATAACGGTGAAAATGGTACTTTAGTTTTAGATAATAATGATAAGGTTTTGTTAATTAACAGTGATAATCACTGTATTAATAATGATGAGCCTGTTGATATTGATACAGAGGCAGGGATTGATAAGGAAGTGGCTGGCGCCCCTTCCTTATCCCAATGTGAATGTAATGATAGTATTTGTAATGAATGCTTTGATGATTCCATTCCCTTAATTGATGAAAACGACCTTATTGATTACTGTGAAGACCCAGAGGCTTATAAAGCCTGCCACCCGTTTATCTACCAATTCCTGAAAACCCGCATCCTGACCGGCTATGACTGGTCAGAATTTGCTTTAGACCTGTTTCGCCATGAAGGGCTGACGAATACAGTTTTGCAGGATGCCCTGCTGGCCTTCATTAACAAACACGGTCACAGCATGATTGCCTGGTATCAGGAGCACACCCCAATCCCCGTTAACCCATTAACCACCGCAGACCTTGAGCTTGCCGTATTGATTTCAGAAGGGTATTTGTCATGAACCAGCTTGCCTTTGATTTTGTTCTGGTGCCGTTAATCCGTGAAGTGCGAACAAAAATAGAAGCGGTGGTCGGCAATGAGTTCCTGATGACCCTGAACATCGGTAGCCGGATTGTGACCGCCTTTGTGCCGGATTGGGTGGTCGGCAGAGGCACCTCGTTTATCCGTGGCTGGTTAAAGGCAGGTGGCCATTAAACAACAACTGTCATTCAATTATTAACATGGCAGAAATGGGTAATTGATAACCCGATATTTTTAAACCGTTGGGTCAGAAAATTTTAAATCCTGATTCATTGTTCAGTTTTTAAAACGGTTATAAAGAAACTTGCTTTTAATAATTGATAACTACAGTAACCAGTATATATATAGGCGAATTTTCGAATTTTCGAATTTTCTAGTGCCGCAAGGGATTTAGACGAAAACATGCGGCGAATATAGGGTGAATTTTGGTGGCGAAATAATGATAAACAAGGATTTTTTATTGTACGTTGGTTTTATATTGACCGGTGGGTTAAGTCTGATGTTATCTATTTTACTGTTTACATCGGTCGCTGATTCACGGCTAAGCTGGCTGTTATTAATGGGTATTGCACTGGCACTTGAGCTGGGTAAAGTGGTCACGATAAACGACCATAAGCGTTTAATTGCTTGTCTGCTGATCGGCGTATCGGTACTCGGCAGTGCCGGTGGCCTGAACCGGGCACTGACCGTGGCAGACGATAGCCTGAGTCAGCATACAGGGCAACGGGCAAGCATACAGGCGCAGATTGACCAGACCCGGCAGGCGATTGACCAGAATAACAACACCATTGCCCAGAACAGCCGGTCGATTGAGCGGTATATCGAGCTTGACCGGATTCGGTCTGATGCCCGTCCACTGCAGGAAGAGAACCGCCAGTTGCAGCAGGAGCAGACCAGGCTGCAGGCGCAGTTGTCGAACCTTCAGGCGAGCATGGACGGCATGGAACAGGCAGACCTGCCGGAGCTGACCGCTGTGCTGGCACTGCTGGCGACGTTGCTTGCCCTGCCGCTCCAGTGGGTGCAGGCGGCAGTAATCCTGCTGCTGGCCTGCCTGCTGGACGCTTTGACAGTGACGTTTATCAGGGACGGCGTTCTGGGTCGCCTGGTGACGGATGAAGACAGTAGCCCTGATCCTGAAGACAGGCATCCGCTGCCGGAGATTTCCGAAGAACCGGAAACATCGCCAGTCAAACTGAAAGCACCGGCAGATACCGCGAACGTTACGGCAATGGATAACAGCTATCCGGCGTTTAAACGGGCGATGCTGGCGCGTCGTGATAATGGTGATGGAATTCTATCCCAGCGGGCGTGCATCCGTGAGCTGAAACTGAAAGACCGGCAGGTGCGGACCTATTACCAGAGGCTGGTTGTTGAAGGGGTTATTAAAAAGTCCAAGGGACAATATGAGTTTACCCGTCAGGTCTCAGGACAGCAGGTTTTTTCAATAAACTAAATTACCGCTGGTAAATCTATAAACTTTACTTAAAGTAAATAAAGTGCTATTATAGCCTCATGTTCACGACGACATACACGCGGCAGGCAGTGAAGGCATTACGCAGGATTCCTGAGCCGCACCGTTCAAAAATCAGGGCAGCGATTGACCAGTTACCGAAAGGGAACGGCCATATCAAAAAGCTGACGGGTGAACCGGGTTACAGAATGAGGGTAGGCAATTGGCGCATCATCTACGACATCCAACATGACCGGCTGGTGATAGAAGTCATCAAGATAGGCCCCAGAGGCAAGGTATACAAACACTAGAGCGGGGGCTTAGCCCCCAGCAGGATTAATAATGGAAATACTGAAACATGACGGGCAACCTGCTTTTGTGGTTATGCCTTACTCTGAATATCTGGCTATTCAGGAAAAGCTCGAAGATATGGAAGATGCAAAATCTTACCGTGAAGCCAAACAAAGCATTGAGCGTGGTGAGGACGAGTTGCTGCCACAGGAGATTGTAGATCGCCTTCTAGCTGAGAACCCCGTAAGGGTCTGGCGTGAATACCGAGGCTTGAAACAAAAAGAGCTGGCCGAACGTGCCGGGGTTAAAAGCTCCATGCTTAGCCAGATTGAGTCTGGTAATAAGCAGGGTTCTCTGGATACGATGAAAAGCATCGCTGCTGTATTGGGTGTTGACCTGGATGATATTGTCTAAGTCCGGGATATTGGGTTGCTTTATGTTTTTCGACATCAATTCATGTTGAAAAACATAAACTTGCAAAATTTCCTTTTAAAACTACTATTTCAATTAATCTAGGTTGGGTTTTTAGTGCCTGACCGATGAACAGCCCCCGATTGATAGCAGCCCGAAAGGGCTTTTTTTATATCCGCAGTTTTTATCCCGTAAATCAGCCTGTCCTGGCTGATGGCTCTTCTTTACCTTCTTGCCATCACCGCCAGTGACGGGTTGCGTCCCCAGTTTCAGCCTGTCCTGGCTGTCAGCTTTTCATACCATTTGAGCTGACACCGCCAGCGGCAGGCTGTTCTTAATCAAATGGTATATGTGATGAATGCTCCTGAATTTCACCCGATAGCCGACCTGTTCCCGCTGATGCAGGGGACTGAGTTTGATGACCTGGTCAGCGACATTAAACAGCATGGTTTGCGTGAGCCGATATGGCTGTACGAGAACAAGGTGCTGGACGGGCGCAACCGGCTACGGGCGTGTAATACCGTCGGTGTTGATCCTAGGTTCCGGGAATATGACGGGAATGATCCGGTCGGTTTTGTAGTGTCCTTGAATCTGCATCGGCGACATTTGAATGAGTCGCAGCGAGCAATAGTCGGTAGTAAGCTGGCGACCCTTAAGGCGGGAGATAATCAGCATTCAAAAGGAGGTCCCGCAAATTTGCGGGACCTCAGTAATGGACAAGCTGCTGAACTAATGAATGTGTCAGAGCGAAGCATCCAGTCAGCCAAGAAAGTCCAGTCCAGTGGCGTTACTGAATTGATCGACAAAGTTGAATCCGGCGATGTAAAAGTCTCTGTTGCCGCCGATATAGTCACTCTTCCCAAAAACCAACAGGAAGTCATTGTCAGCCTCGGCGAAAAAGCCATCCTGCAGGCTGCCAAAGAGATACGATCCAAAAAAGCCAAAGCCCGGCAGGAAGAGAATGAACAAATCCGGCAGGCAGCACTGGCAACGCCGCCACCCGCCGGGCAGTACCGCTGTATTGTTGTCGATCCACCTTGGCCTGTGAAGAAAATACAGAGGGATGAACGCCCGAACCAGACACCAGAACTTGACTACCCCGTTATGTCACTGGACGAGATCCACGCCATGAACTTGCCTTCAGCGGAACTATGTCACCTGTACCTATGGACAACACAGCGGTTCCTTTACAGCAGCTTTGAATTGCTTCAGCACTGGGGATTCAGCTACCTAACGGTGATGGTCTGGCACAAGTCGGGTGGCTTTCAGGTCACTGGCTTGCCTCAGTTTAACTGTGAGTTTGTTCTGGTAGGTCGAAAAGGTGATCTTGGGTTTAACGATACGAAAGATTTTAAAACCTGTTTTCAGGCACCGCGACGTGAACACTCTAGAAAGCCTGATTACTTTTATGATTTGGTGAAACGGGTCAGTCCTGAGCCAAGAATCGATATGTTCAGCCGTGAACCAAGGGAAGGGTTTGAGCAGTTTGGAGGTGAACCCAATGCCTTCTTACAATGAGGATCGTTGCTGGTCAGACCGTTTTATTCCTGAGATTAAGCGCATTGTTGGCCCACACCTTCTGGAAGAGAGTTCTTTTGAAGTGGATACCAGGCAAGCATCTGACCTTGTCGTTATGAAAGTCAGTGGCCTGACGGTGGCATGCCGTGTCCGGCGACCGGGTTATTACCGTTACCGTTATGATTTTACTATCCGGTCAATGCGCGATTCTGGGGCTGAGACTGAACAGGTTAAAATCTACAACGGCTGGGCAGACTGGATGTTCTACGGCCATGCAATGGACAACTGTGATGCAGTTGAACGTCCGGGTTTCAGGGCTTGGATGTTGTTGAATTTGGATAGCTACCGATCCCAGATGATCACTTACCACAGGCAAATCATAAGCCACAACAGAAGCAATAAAGATGGCACTTACTTTAATGTGTATGACGTTCGCAGTTTCAGACGGCATCCGGCTTTGGTGATAGCCAGTGAGGGCATTTTCAATGACTCGGTTCCCGTGCAGGATAACCGCATAGTAGCCAATGATGGATTAACCAATTGCCCTCTTTAATCCCCACCCCCTGCCGAGCCTTCGGCTGCCCTAATACGACGACGAACCACTATTGCCTGCAACACGTGCATCTGAAGCGTGACGTGCGCCGTCGTTGCAAGAGCGATAAACAACGCCCCAATGCCTACCGGCGCGGTTATGACCGGCACTGGAACAAGGCCCGTCGCCTGTACCTGATGGACAACCCGCTGTGCGTTCGTTGCGCTGAGCTGGGGCTGATCGTAGAGGCCTCCGTCGTTGACCACATCGAGCCGCACCGGGGCGACCGCATGAAGTTCTGGAACCGTGACAACTGGCAGTCGTTGTGTAAGCGTTGCCATGACAGGAAAACCGCGAGGGAGGGAAGCAGTGACTGGTATTAAACGGTGCCTGTTTTTAATGGCTATCTGTCTGTTACTGGCTGGCTGTGCCATGAAGCCACAGGCTATCCGGGAAAGCCTGGACGAGTGCGACCAGCTTGGCTTTGATGCGCTGGTTTATAACCGTGAGGGCGACGGCGCTGTAATGAAGGTGTTGTGCATACCGAAGGGTGACGAGGTTGAGCACAGCGCCACCTATCCGTTTAAGTGGTCAAGGATCATCAAGCGACTGATACCTAACAGCAAACCCTCACAGGCTGAGCCCCATACCCAGAACAATGCCGGTACTCAGGCTCAATAGTGACAGGACAAGACAGACGACAGACCAGTGGCGGTTGATACGCTTCACGATCCCTGTGCAGTGGCATTCTTTCATACAGACCTCTGATAGGAACCGACCATTTTACTTCGGCATTCCGAACCGGTCGAGCCTGCCATCGGTTTTCCGAAAGGGGGTAGGGGGCGTCCGATAGCTAGTACCTTTGTACGAATACCGACGCCCCAGCCGATTTTTTATGCGTGCAAATTTGGTTGATCCGATTTCTTATGCTTATTTCACAGGTTAAAACCGACCAGCTGGTTTCCTATGCTGGCAACCCCAAACAACACGACGCCGACCAGATAAGCCGGATCGCCGCATCCATCACCGAGTTCGGTTTCAACGTTCCCGTCCTGGTTGACGACAACTTCCAGATTGTGGCAGGTCATGGCCGGGTGCTGGCTGCCAAAAAGCTGGGGCTGGAGGAGATACCCACCATTACCCTAAGCCACCTGGACGAACACCAGAAAAAAGCCTTCATGCTGGCCGACAATCGCCTGCAGGAGCTGGGTGGCGGCTGGAACGATGACCTGCTTCGGGTCGAGCTGTCCGACCTGCAGGCCGCTGATTTTGACGTGGCGCTGACCGGCTTTACCGAGGAGGACTTTGCCAGCGGGGAGGTCGACATCGATGAAGACCTGGATGCCGAGAACCAGTGTCCGGCTGTGGATGGCAAACAGCCGCTGGTGTCCGTGCGTGGAGACGTCTGGCAGCTGGGCGACCATCGCCTGTTGTGCGGTGACGCCACCCGTCGGGAAGACGTGTGTGGCTATATAAAGGAAGAACGGGCAGAGATGCTGTTCACCGACCCGCCGTATGGGGTGGATTACGTTTCCGAAAAAAAAGGCGTAATCATGGGTGACCAGAGCCAGGCATCCATCCCTGTCAGCTTCAGCCTGTCGGTGAGTGATGTTCTGGATGACAACGCCCGTATTTATGTATGTGGTGGAAGCAAAAATGTTCAGATGCACTACCAGCTGTTTGACTATCACCTTCATATGTTTCCGAAAATGATTATCTGGATGAAGGAAAACATTCTGCTGCGGCGCAACAACTACCACAGCCAGTACGAAATTGTGTTTTTTGGCTGGAAAGGAAAGGGGGGCGCTAATGAATACTGGCAGGGAGGGCGCACCGCTGACAACTGCTCCGACGTGTTCCAGATTCACCGTGACCTTTCAAAGGACTACGTACACCCCACCCAGAAACCCGTTGAACTGTCCCTGCGCTGCATCACCAACAGCAGCAAACAGGGCGACATCGTCTATGACCCGTTTGGCGGCTCAGGCTCCACCCTGATCGCCTGCGAGAAGTCCGGCCGCCGTTGCCGGATGATTGAGATTGACCCGATATTCTGTGACGTGATTATCTGCCGCTGGCAGGCGTACACCGGCCAGCAGGCCACCCATGCCGAGACCGGCCAGACCTTTGAAGTAATGAACCATGAAAGGCAGAAAAAAACTTCCCACTAACCTGAAAGTGATCCGTGGAACCGCCATGCCGTGCCGGGTCAACGACAAGGAACCCAAACCCGAGAAAGCCAAGCGAACACCACCGCCCAGGACCCTGTCCGACGAAGCCCGGAAACATTGGTTCAAAATCAGTAGGGAGCTGGAGAGCTGCGGCATCCTGACCCTGGTCGACAAGGACGCCCTGGCGGTTTACTGCGAGCTGTACGCCCAGTGGGTCGAGGCTGGGGAAATGATTAAGAAAAAAGGCATGGTGATTGCCGACCCCCGTTACGCCGACCGCAAGACCGAGGCAGGCAAGGCGATGGTGGTGCCCGTGCTGTCGCCTTACTTCAGGGCCAGCCTGAAGCTGTCCGAGCAGATGAAACAGATGCTGACCGAGTTTGGCATGACCCCCTCCAGCCGCTCCCGAATCCGTGCCGATACCGACAAGCCGGATGACGACTTTGACGCCTGGCAGAAGAGACGGCGCATGGCGAGAGAGGGGTTATGACCCTGCGGGTGCTTGACCTGTTCAGCGGCATCGGCGGTTTCAGCCTCGGCCTCGAACGTGCCGGAATGGAAACCATCGCCTTCTGTGAAATCAATTCATATTGCCAGAAAGTCCTGCGCCAGCACTGGCCGGACATCCCCATCTTTTACGACATCAGGAGCCTGAAAGCTGATGACCTGCCAGCCCGACCTGACCTCATTTGCGGCGGCTATCCCTGCCAGCCATTCAGTGTTGCCGTGAAGCAAAGAGGCGAGAAAGACAACCGTCACCTCTGGCCGGAAATGCACCGAGTTATTCAAGCCTGCCGGCCAACTTGGATCATTACGGAAAATGTTGCTGGTCACGTCCGCATGGGACTCGACCAGGTGTTGTTTGACCTGGAAGGCTCAGGCTACGAAACACAACCGTTTGTTATTCCGGCTTGTGCCGTCAACGCCCCGCACCGTAGGGACCGGGTCTGGATTGTGGGCCACGCCGAACACGATGGATCACCTGCCACCCCGCTCGCCGGAGAGCCTGGAAAGGCTGGCACAGGGGCACCGAAGAGGCCGGAGCCGGCCCTCCAACCTTCGGGAGCAGGTCGACGCCGGGACGATGCGATTGTGGCCAACGCCGAGAGCCAGCGAGTACAAGGACACCGGGCCAGTGGGCAGCAAAAGCCATGCTCACATGATGAAAAAGCATTATCTGTGTGCCGAAGTGAAAGAGTCATCACGACCGACTGGGAAGCTGAACCCGACGTGGGTCGAGTGGCTGATGGGATACCTGATCGGGTGGACAGAGTTAAGGCGTTAGGCAACAGCCTGGTGCCACAAATACCAGAGATCATTGGAGAAGCGATTATGGCGGTGACCTATGGCCGTTAACTGGCAGGCTGGCTACCAGTACGCTATCGACGTGGACGCCGGGGACATCCCCGCCTGCAAGTGGGTCAGGATGGCCTGCCGCCGGTTCCTGGACGATATGGAACACGGCCACGAGCGCGGTCTGGTGTTTGACGTGGACAAGGCGCAGGACGTGCTGGATTTCTTTGACCATGTCCCCCACATCAGGGGACGCTGGGCTGGCCAGCCGATTGAGCCATCCAGCTGGCAGGTGTTTGTCATCATCAACCTGTTTGGCTGGGTCTGGGAGGAGACCGGCCTGCGCCGGTTCCGCAGCGCCTATATCGAGGTGGGCAGGAAGAACGGTAAGTCCACGTTTGTCGCGCCGCTGGGTCTGTACATGACCCGCTGGGACGGCGAGCCTGGCGCTGAGGTCTACAGCGCGGCGACCAGCCGGGATCAGGCGAGAATTGTGTTCGACACCGCCCGGGACATGACCCGCAACAGCAAACTAAAAAACCATATCCAGGCGTTTAACCACAGTGTCTGCCATGAGGGCAGTAGTTCCTTCTTCAAGCCGCTGGCCAGTGACAGCGATACACTGGAGGGCAAGAATACCCAAATGGCATTGATCGATGAATTGCACGCCCATAAGAACCGCCGTGTCTATGACGTACTGGAGCTGTCAATGGGGGCGCGTGACCAGCCCATGCTGCTGGTGATTACCACCGCAGGCGATGACCGGACCGGCATTTGTTACGAGGTGCGCGACTACCTGACCAAGGTGCTGGACCAGGTATTCGACGATGACAGCTGCTTTGGTGTGATCTACACCCTGGATGATGGTGACGACTGGAAAGACCAGAATCTCTGGATCAAGGCCAACCCAAACCTTGGCATCTCGCCCAGAATGGAGGACATGCAACGGCTTTGCCAGAAGGCTCAGCAAACCCCAAGCGCCGCCAGCGAGTTCAAGCGAAAGCGGCTGGATATATGGTGTGAAGGGGAAACCGCCTACTTCAATATGGAACACTGGCGGCTATGCCCCGAAATCGCCCCTGATCCCCGGCTTAAGAACCTGCCCTGTTACCTGTCCCTGGACTTGTCCAGCAAGCGCGACATTACAGCACTGGTCGGGCTGTTCCCGGATGACGACCGGCATTACCACCTGAAAGTGAAGTTCTACCTGCCCGAGGCGGTACTGGACCCGATGAAGTCCGGCAAGGCGCACCATATACAGAAGCTCTACCAGCAATGGGCCAGGGATGAATGGCTGACCCTGACGCCGGGACAGATCATTGATTACAGTGTCATCTATAAGGACGCGAAAGACTGGGCGCAGCATTACAACGCCGCCGAGATCGCCTTCGACCCCTGGGGCGCGACCCAGATGGCGACACAGCTGCAGGAGGACGGTTTTACCATTGTCCAGGTACAGCAGTCCGTGAAGAACTTCAGTGAGGCGATGAAGGAAACCGACGCCGTGATGATTGACCACCGAATCCACCACGAACACAGCCCTGTCATGGCGTGGATGATGAGCAACGTCAACGCCAGGGTGGACAAAAACGACAACGTGTTCCCGAACAAGCTCAACGACGACTGCAAGATCGACGGCCCGGTGGCAATGTTTATGGCCATGAACCGCGCCCTGTTACAAATTGAAAGCGACTCAGTGTATGACGAAGAAGACCTTCTGGTTATGTGACCTGCTTGGCATGGTCGGAGCCGCCCTGTTCCTGACCGGCGTTTACCTCGCCTGGAGCCTGTGGCTGCTACTGATCATCAGCGGCTTGCTGCTGATGGGGTATGCCGCCCGTTTAAGCTACCTGTGTAAGCGCCATGATTCTTGATGCGCTGTTCCGGGTCAGGCCTGCCGATACACCACCGCCTACACCAAGCTCTCATGGATTTGATTTCATGATGCCCAATGACAGCGGTATACAGGTTGACCAGAGTTCAGCCCTGCAAATGTCGGCTGTCTATGCCTGCATACGGCTGCTGTCGGAGACGCTGGCACAGTTGCCACTGACCGTGAGGCGCCGGACGTCTGAAGGCAGCGAGCTGGCTGTTAGCCACCCGCTGTATAACATCCTGCACAATACCCCGAACCGCTTTATGTCTTCTTTCAGTTGGCGTAATACGGTTATGAGCCATTGTGTAGGCTGGGGCAATGGTTACAGTTATATTCGTCGTAATCAGTTGGGTGAGCCAAGGGCATTATATCCTTTGCTGCCGGACAGAACTTACCCTCAGATCATTGATGGCCTGTTGAGCTACCAGGCACAAATTAATGACATAACGATTGATGCGCCTCCCGACGATATTCTCCATATTCCTGCCTTAAGTTTTGATGGTCTTGTTGGTATATCACCGATTGCACTGCATCGTCAGTCTATAGGACTGGGAATGGCCGCCCAGAAGTTCGGTGCCAAAATGTACAGCTCTGGTTCGATGTTATCGGGTGTTCTCAAGCACCCTGGCAGGCTCAAGCGCAAGGCAGAGCGACCGGACGATCCCAGTCCTGTAGATCGGCTCCGTAAACAATGGAAAGAACTTTATAGTGGTTTAGACAATGCCGGGGCGGTAGCTGTTTTAGAGGAAGGGATGGAGTTCCAGAAAACCGCTATTGACCCAATAGATGCCCAGTATGTTGAGTTGATGAAATTTCAGGTGGCAGATATTGCACGGATATTCAATGTCGCCTCGCACCTGATTAATGATCTGGATCGCGCGACCTTCAACAATATCAGTGAGCTGTCGCTCAGCTTCCTGCGCTACACCATGACGCCCTGGATCATACGCTGGGAGCAGGAGCTTAACCGCAAGCTGTTTCCCGACAGCAACACCTATTTCGTCAAGTTCAATCTGCAGGGGCTGCTGCGTGGCACCCTGACCGAGCGGAAAGACTACTACAAGACGGCGATAGAGTACGGCTGGCTGTCCCGTAATGAAGTGCGGGAGCTGGAAGACCTGAACCGGGTAGATGGTCTGGATGAGTACCTGCAACCATTGAATATGGGTAGCGGTCAAAAGGCTCCCGACGAAGAATCCCCGCCCGACACCGAATAAAACCACTTTCTAGAAGCCCTTGGCGAAGATGGCTGCCAGGGGTGTTTTTTATCTGCCAGAAATGGCAGGAGGTTAACGTGAAAAACCTGATGCTGTGTGAGAAAACTGTCCGTGTAGACGATGACGGCTTTGTATCACTGACGGATATGTGGAAGGCCAGTGGTCGAAGAAATGAACACAGGCCAAATCTATTCCTGCGAAATGAAAAGGTCGCTGATTTTATCAAAGCTCTGGAGACCAAAGCACAAAAATGTGCTTTGAGAATTTTAAAGGGTGGTGTGACTCCTGGAACATGGGCTCACAAGTTAGTGGCTTACAAATATGCCAGCTGGATCGACC
>JAOTQE010051284.1:0-21036 GCA_025631205.1 Nesometra sesokonis
ATTTTAAAATAACCTAATTTCTAGTGTCATCGTCATAACTTATGTATTTCTTCAAGATATGCAAGTTATTTTCAAAATCTAATTTTTGTCATTTTTCAAGTGACAATACATCTTTAATGACAAGCCAATTTTATAAATGTATTTTGTGATGTAACTGGTGCAAGGCAATACATCATGATAATACATCATCAGTGCTTCAAAGAATTCCATCCACTTTGTAATACTGTATTTGTAAGTAGGGGTAGCTTTTGCTGCAGTGCTAGAATTATGCCTACCTTAGTTAATAGGCGGATGCAGAATTTTGGAAAATGGGGGGCCGGAAGGGGAAGAGTCCAACTTTTAGGGGGTCCGGAGGCATGCTCCTCTGGGAAATTTTTGCTCTTTAGATGTCCAGAAATGGTCTCAGGGCTGTGTTAAGGGATGAATTCTTGCTGAATATTTCCGTTTTATAAACAATGTTAATAATATTGACATTACTTTCCGAAAGGGGGGTGGGGGCGGAGCCGGCCCGGCACCCCTTGCATCCACCCCTGTAGTTTGCTAAAAATCTAGGCCTAACTAAAAACAATCTTAGTAATAATATGCTCCAAAAGTCTTTACATAGTGATGTACTATGCTTTGTTTGTAACAATAATATCTACAGCCATGTTATGATTGCCTCAAAAAATTTTTTTGGTCAAACATATCTGTATTAATGATGTAAACACAATATTGATATCGTTATTCACACATGAACATAAAATCCAGGATCCACAAAAAATCAAGGTATGCAAATTGTAGATTCTACTGTACATTAACTTAAGTGTTTGTTAGTGTAAGTTAGTACAAATGGTTAACATACAATCATACAATGTGAACTAAAGCCACAATTTCACTGGATTTTTTTTGCTAAAACTAACCAACGCGCTGGCTAGTTTTACCATAATTAATCCAGGGTGAACAGCACAGGAATTTTACCTAACCATGGAGAAAATTACCCATGCCGCGTGGTTAGTTTAACCGAGTCCCACCTGCCCAGGAAAACTAACCAGGTTAGTTTTACTAAGCATAGAAGTCCAATGCAAGCAGCACAACTTGGATAAACTTCATGAGTAGTATTACAGAATTGTATTCATTGGCAAATTGGGTACTCCTGTGAGTTGTGGCCTTGAGTAGCATGATTTGTTGTACAATGTTTACCATAGCTTGTGGTAAAACTAACTACAGTATGCCAAATAATCCAAGTGCAAACAGTGATAAAATTTAACCTTGTTCATAGTTACCAATTGTCTTGGTAAAATGTTCCCATTTTAAATCAAGTGCTTAGTGCTGTAAACTTTTACGCTACCATCAATGTTTGCACTTTTTGCATCAATCTGTTTGATATTACAATATTGCACTTTGTAGTATGTGAGTGCTCTATATCCTGGTGTTCCATATTACTGTCCTTTCTTCCGATCAACTTATGCATTGCCATACCACACCATTCCAATGCAATTACATATGGATTACCCTAGAAACTAATTTAGTTGTATTTATGATAAAGTACAGTTTTACATGTTTTGCTAAAATTTATATTAATAAGAATTTTTATTTATGTATTTTCAGGTTTTGGAGTAGCTATGGTTTACACAAACACTATTGCATTTGTGGGGTTGACATGCGATAGACACATCTCAATAGCTAATGGTATTACACTATCTGGTACTGCTATGGGATGGATAACATACCCTTTCCTAATAAACTTGCTCCGCATGATGTATGGCTGGAGAGGATCTCTGCTGCTGCTTGGTGCCATTGTTTTCCATGCTACACTGATTAGTCAAGTGCTCTTCAGAACTTTTATAACAACAAATTCAGAAATAAATCAAAGAGGAAAGAAACAGTTAACAGAAGAATTTCAAAATGAGGAGTTCATAGAAAGTGGTAGTGAACATCAAGTCAGTGAAAAGGAAGAATATGTTCCAGATACTCACCAGATAAAGTCTAATACCAAATTACTGAAAGAGTATATGCAATTACCAATAACATATCCTTTGTTTGGGTTTTTAATAATTACTGCAAATCTGATTTTCTTAGCATTTTCTGGTTCTCTCTATCATCTTGTTTCAAGTGCAATAAAAAATGGAATCTCTGAATCAAGAGCTACATATCTAATGACAGTCTATGGAATTGGAAACATAGTGTCTCGGGCGCTTCATGGAATTCCAATTAAATTAAAACTTATCACAACAAAAAACCTCTTTGCAGTTGCTCTGATAATTGCAGGTGTAACAAACCTTGTGTTGCCATTTTGCCAAAGCTACCAAAGTCTTGTTTTTGTAACCTTATTTATCGGACTATCAATTGGTACATGTATGCCGCTCATATATCTTTCTACAAGGGAAATTGTTGGAATTAAAAATTTCCCAAAGGCTCTTGGTATGGTGCTATTTACTACAGGGTTTGCTGTGGTTCTTGGAGGTTTCTTTACAGGTTAGTTATTTTATACTTTATTACTGTAGTCCTATCTTGCTCAAGCTCGGCTAACTGAATTACATATGTTTTATCCCATATTCAAAAACAAATCTTTTTGTTATGATAGAGATATAAAATACTACATAATGAAATGTTAAACAAGTTAAACAATTTTTAATATCATCTGAGATGGCTCAGAAATTGATTATTAATTTTGTTTTTTTTTTTAATCATTCTGCAGGTTGGATTTACGACATATTTGGTTGTTACAGCACAGCATTTTACATTATGTCATCTTTATTCTTTAGTGCCTTTTGCTTTCTGGTAATTCCAACAGCCTGGATTCAGTACCAAAGAGCCAAGAAGGAAAGCGAGAATACAAAAAAATGTAATGTTAATTGTGAAACGACAATCATGTCATCTTCCAAAAAAACTAAATTAGGCTCCGCCTTTGGTCATTGATATTATAATCTACTTTTGTTCGAATTGCTCCTTTTATAATTCAATTCTGAACTGCAGTCTGATTTTATTCAGTAAAGTATAATTGAAAATGCTGGATCTGATGTGTTGTTGTTAGACATACCAGATTTTAGGATGAAGACTGGAAAAAGCTAAATACATGTTTGCAGTTCTTCAATAAGATTTGATGTAGTGTGGTAATTTATTTAGCAAAATTTGAGAAAGCTCTTAATCTCTATTGGATTCATGTTCACAGTTTTTTTAAAGGTCTTATGTACCGTGCTCAATCCAGATTTTAGGAGCAAAAGTGAAGAAAGTTCTTTAACCCCCATTGGTTTTGTTTCGGAATTCTTCAATTAGCTGCTTGTCAGGTGAACAAAATTTTTTTTTGGTGGTGCATATGGTTTAAACCATCCAGTGCAGTACTGATGGACTTTTACTTTGCATTTCGCATAATCATGCTTTCATGATGGCTCGTTAATTAAACCTTTTCAAACTATATGCTACTTAAAAATTATTGAAAAGTTAACTTTATAAATTAGACTTTATTAAAGTGCAATCTGCACCTGTGTGGCATGTACCAATCAAATGTCATTTGGTAAAATTGTCTGGCTTTAGTCTCTCTTCTAGTCAGGTGGATTTTGCTGAATTAAGATAGTTTTAGTTTTCTCCACGGCGGATAAGGAATTGATCGTAACAATTCACTGAAAAGGGTTGGAGAAGGTTAACAATTGTGAAATAATTCCAGGTGAAAAACTGGAATACAATTTCCCTTAACAATGTGATAAGAAAGTTGGAAAGGAAGGATTCTATAGAAAGAAGGAAGCTGGGCAGTAGACCAGAGGCGGAGTTCGATTTGAGGGGCCCGATGCCAAGTTAGAGAAGCACACTTGTGAAATTCACTCACAAATCACGAACGATAGACTGTAAGGAACAATGGGAGTAGACATGGACATTTGTGAAAATTAGAACAAAATAACAGTTATTAAAATTGTAAAACATGAAGGACCTCAAGACGGAATGAAACGATTTAACAAAAAAAAATGCACTGCAGAAACCTTGATAATTCTTGGCTAAGATCAAGAAAATTGGTTTCATGGATGAAAAAAAAACTTTCCATGTGAGTTTGCTCAGTATAAAAACCCGCAATAAATGTCCAACATATGGTTTTTGACTTTTTACATTGATTTCAGTCTCATGAACAGAAATCTTAAAGAATAAAATTGGAACTTAGTCTTAAAACTTATACAATGGTTATATAGTGGATATGATAACCTAATGTATGAGCGATTTGGAGATATTAAGTGGCAAATTATGGTCCATTTTTATGCCGATCTGGTATACTGTATGTTTTAGCACTTTTAAAGTAAGGAATGATTTTTAAATATTACTGATTTTATAGGAGAACTTTTAAATGTATTAATAAAAATAATAATTTGGGACTGACAAAACAAAACCAAAAATTGTAAAGGTGTGTAAGGCAAAATTTATCATTGTCAACATAATGATAATTATTACAATACCGCTATAGTTTACAGATAACAATAACTACTGTGCAGTATTATGTAAACTGTAATGTGTATGTTAGGTTTTTGCATCTCCATTAGAAGGTTTTGTAATGTTTTATCACAGGGGTAATTGGATTAGTTTCCACTTGATTGCTCATTTGTATAGTATTCATATGCTTTATAAACATTTACTGTGATAAACCAGTGGAATGGTTAATTTAAATTTACCTTGCATTTCTTTAGAAATGTAAGCAAACCATTTTATCCTTCAAAATTCAACCCCATTCTCTATTGTACATGTCTTTTCAAAATCATGTACAAATAGAAATGACAAACTTGCACAGTACATTAAAAAGGTTTTCAAAGAGTCATTTATAATGCATTTGAATCGTGTAATTCTGGCATGACTCTGCTATAGAATGTAAATACAAAGCCAGATTACCCTCAGTCCGGTAGGTGCAAACATTTTAAAATAAATTGGAGTTTTATGTAGGTAGCTTGTACTTGAAAACGACATGCATCGGAAATGCTTTTAAAATAGTATTTTTAACTTTTTGATTGAAAGTATCGGCGATTTAACGCAATTTCGTTGCGAAAATTAACATATCTTTTAGAAGAAAATTTAAAAATGAATAATATAACCAATCAAATGATAATGATTGCTGAAGTCCAAAATTAAAACAACATGTCTTGCCCTATATAAAGCGCGAAACTAGATGAATTTTAGGGATTTGCTCGTCAAAGAGGCTCGTTTATTTTTTTATAAGGCTGATGATGTCTAGAAGTTCTTTGATTAAAGTGTTAAGTTTTTGAATCATACACTGCCTCAGTCTGAATAATTGCTCCTGAATATCGTGTGATGTTTGTGTCACAGAGATTGAAACATATTATGTTTGACGATAACTAAAGTGGTCTTGAGGTTGAACAAGATCAGCACAGACGTGTGTAGCTTTCAATTCTTCAGTCAGAACGTCAGTGAAATGATTTGACAAGTCTGCATCTGGCTAAATATTATGTAGCCACTATTGAGTAATTGTCAATGACTGGTTTTGAAAAATAGTTCTGCTCTGCGCGAATGCCAACTGCCTTGGCTAAGCTTTTCTGTTCAAGATAATCGTAATTTTTGTATACAAACGTGAGCCATAGGAATCGTGAGGAATTATCAAACCAGCCAAACTCATGCGACGGTACGTTTCTCAACAGGATTGAGGGCACTGGACACTTCTCGTATATTGGGCATAAAAAAGTTGCCTGTACTTCAATGCTGCATTGCTCCACTATCCTAAGGTATTTTCCAAACCCTATACTGTGTATTTAAATAGCATTATGTTTGTATTATATTGACCAGTTTTGAAGGTTATAGTTAGTTTATACACAGGATTGAAATGAAAACATAGCCTCGAAAACACCTTCCGTTGACACATTACATCGCGTGTCAGTTGTCATGAGTAGAGCACGCAGTGAACCTGTATTACGCACATCAATTAATGGTCATTTGGAAACGTTGTCTGTCACTAGTTTCCAACACACTCTTCTGTGAGATGGGTATCAATTTTGCTGAATCAAGATGTTTTTCTCCGGATCGGACAATGAATTGTCTGCAACATGTTTTACTAAAATGGTTGGAGAGGGGAAACATTGTGAAATACTTTGAGGGAAAATTAGAATAAAGGTTCCGTTAACGATGCGAATCGAAAGGTGGAAAGCACAGGTTTTATAGAAGGGAAGTTGAGTAGTGAACGACCAAAATTTTTGCCTCGAAAATTATGTTCAGTATATGGAAAAGGCACTTCGGTCCCAGAAGACGATCTCTGTGCTGACAAATCGTAGGGACAGATTGCGAGCACCTAACTTCTATGAGAAATATAGCAAATAATATTACAGGAATTAAAATCGTATAAGCAAATACAGACAGCATGGATGGAATGGTTCTACAGAAAATAAAATATTTCCATTGAAAGATTAAAGAAAAGTTTTCGATGGAGAAAGTCAAGAAATTTTCCTTCACGGATGAAACATATTCCATTTTAGACAGACAAAACAAATGTCCAGAATTTGCGTTTTTGAACAGGACTCTCTTAAGGGATGGAATTGAAATTTTGTAGACTTAAGACATGGTGGCCTTTCAGGTTGTAAATTTTTAGATGCTGACGCTAAGGAATTACAGATATATCCAGTGCCAAAGTACGGGCAATTTGATGCGTCACATTTAGTGGTAGCTGCTGCAAAGTTGCATCTTAAGATCTTTATGTTGTTTTTGTGCACGAAACTGGAACTGTATTGACATGTTAGTTTCTTTCCGATGTGTTACATCCATCGATGTGGCATGTGTTTCTGGTATGCTGAACGGTTTTTTTTAAACTTTTTGATGTTCAAACAGTTCTTTTTCCGTTTCCGTTATCTTATTGTTAAAATCTGATGGATTGGCAACAATCCCTTAATCTAGCTGTTATTTTTATACTACGATCTTAAATTCAAGCAGAGAGATTCTTGTCATTACTTCATCCTGTGCTCTTCTGTGACTAATCCTTCCTCTTTCTTCACTCCCAGTCTTATCTTCAACTTCTACAATTCATTTTGTTCAGAAGATACATAATTAACTGAACAAAATATTTGAAATGTGCAAAATTATGTAGTGTCTAAACTCTAATTCGCAATAATAAGATTAAATCTAGTAAGTTGAAACATAAATAATTGAACAAGAATATTAAGTTCTATAATCATGACATTGGCCCACACGTGTTTTACTAAAAGTACAGTAATCAGAAAAGTCAAAAATATTAACCGAAAGAGGAAAGAAAAGGTTAACAGAAGAATTTCAAAATGAGGAGTAATAGAATGTGGTAGTGAACATCAAGTCAAACGCAAAATTACTGAAAGCGTATAATTATGCAGTTACCAATAAGATACTTTGTTTGGATTTCTAATAATTACTGCAAACCTGATTTTCTTAGCATTTTCTGATTTTCTCTATCATCTTGTTTCATGAAAAAAAAAGGAATTTCTGAATCAAGAGCTACATATCTGATGACAGTCTATGTAGTTGGAAACATTGTCTCTCGGGCGCTTCGTGTAATTCCAATTGAATCAAAACTTATCACAACAAACAAACCTCTTTGCAGTTGCTCTAATAGTTGCATGTGTAACAAACCCTGTGTTGCCATTTTGCAAAAGCTACCAAAGTCTTGTTTTGGTAACCTTATTTATCGGAATATCAGTCGGTACTTGCATGCCGATCATATTTTTTCTACAAGGGAAATTGTTGGAATTAAAAACTCCCCGAAGGATCTTGGTATGGTCCTGTCTTCTACAGGGTTTTCTGTGGTTATTGGAGGTTTCTTTACAGGTTAGTATTCCACATTTTTAGGCTTAAAATGTTGTAAGATTCTGGTCGCCACAAAACTCTCAAAATCAGGTTCGGCTTTTTATTTTATTTTTCTCTTAATTATTTGACGTCTTTGCCAAACAATACAATTATGGGTCTGTGTGTCGGCGAGAAAAGTCTGCACTACTTTACGGATGTAAACTCGTATATTTTCAAACCAAATCGTTCATTGCAAACTATTAGTCAATGAGAACTATTTTCTTTTCTATTTTAGATTCAGCACAATCAGCACCCCTTAAATTCAACGAATTATCTATGCGATGGGGACAGCCCATTCTCGAAATACGTGCTCCATGTTAATTTAACATTTTCATTCTAGTTTGTTTAATTTATTTCTCGAGCGTTAACTTTAGTTTAGGTCACATTTATTCATGATTGTATTTTTTGCATAACCAGTCATCCCCCTTATGGCATGCTTTATTATGCAATAGCATCACTGTCTTTAATAAGATATAACAATATAGCGACATAGCAATCATACTGATGATGGTGGTTGCCCACCGAAACATATTTGTTTAAAAGCTTGTGTTTGTTTTGAAATTATTATAATTTAAACAAACTACAGACAAAATACGTATATATTTATTTTAGATTAAAAATATGCAATTTAAATAGATAATTTTTAATTCAGGTTACTGTTAGGCCCCATAAAAATAATTATTAGTTTATCACCCTATCACAGCATGAGGACGGGGGTTTATTTACGTTGGGTTACAAGGTCGTCCATTATTTCAGACTCGCTCAAACACGTGGCAGATACAGCCTGCAGCGAATATTGGTCATTGCAGGTCTATTACTGGTTGTGTATATCATTGAGAGCTCAAGAAGCGATCATATAAACTTATGTTAAGAAAATCCAAAGCATTTCAAGTGAATATAACAGAAAAACAAAAATAGAATTGAATAGTAAAATGAGTAAATTTCCCCAAAAGTGATGTGGGCAGGGGTGATAAAGTAATATTTTGTATGGGCCATATTGCAAATTGTTTGCATACTACAGTACATGGCCTCTGACGTACCGAACATATCGTCCAATAGGTGTAAAATTAAAACAAACCGTGAAATACAAATCTCATAACACATGGCGAGTGACTTATTCCAATTTAACACATTATGTGCATTTATCCCAGCGGTTCTGAATGAGTTAGCAAACAAGGAATATTTGATTTATTTTAACTGAGTTTTTGAACAACATTCCTGCTTGCTGTATTATGCACTCTCATTTTTGTTACTGTTTTATACACGCAATACGGTAGTTATTTCTTTTGAAATCATTTTAAGATGACCAATTCCGTCTAATGACTTGATTTCTGAATTAAACTGAAAACAGAAAACAGACACGAAAGAAACTTAAATTAATGTCATCAATCAAAAAACAACAAATCTGTCGTCTTCCAGTACAATTAAAATTGAACCTGATATATTACAGTACAATAGGGGTTTTCTGTTGGTTACGAATAAAAGGGTAATTCTGAAATATCTCGTTAAAAAAATTAAAAATCCATATTAATAAATTATTTGCAAAACAAAAAAAGAACTCTAAATTTCAGAAGAAAGTTCACCACAAGAAAATATTGGAAGTGGAGCAAACATTTCGATAACCAATTTCGGCATCAGAATAATTTGATGTTGGTTACTCTACGGTATTTTACTTGTTTTGTTTGAGATACTATTATTACCAATATTAGTAGCTTGAAAGTGAAAGAATATTTGATTTTAGTAGCCATCAATAATAAAGTATTGTTAAGGCACAGTTCGGGGGTTTACAGAGTTCAATGGGTTCAAGAATAATAACTCTAGTTCTCCTTTGTTGTCTGTTTAAAGTGATCTCAAATCACCCGAAAAGCATACTTTCATATTCACTTTATAGAAAGGTTTCACAAAAATATCATGAAATGGATAGTTGTTATTTTGTACACAGCACTTGTATTTCTACACCACAGTCGCTGCTCCTGCACTATCTGTAGTAGGGACAGAAGTGTTAAATGTAATATAATGTAGTTGGATTATTATAGCGCCTTAGACCTACATAGTCGCAATACGCTGTGGACAACATGTTGCACACTTATATGACTTTCTACACCACTAAAGGGTCACGTTATGTCCTGCTGCCTGATACAGGCGCTCATTCTTCTGTCCACGGTAGGTAATGTATGGGGTAACCCCTACTCGTCTCGAATGCTGTACTGTGTTCTTTAAAGTGCACATGAGCCGTATCCAATAATTACAATTGAGTAAAATAGAACTAAACAAATGGTCGGTCAGATGTTACACTGTGGAGGTGGGATGGGTGTGGGGTAGTGAAAATTCTTGTGCTACTTCCGTTTGGATATGTTTGAGTAAGTTTATAATAATAATGATAATAATCATGATAATAATAATATTGACTTCTGATCATTTGTTGTGAAATTTTCTAATATAGTGGAATATGTATGGGTTTTCTGAGTAATTTTAGACTACAAATTTTGTTTCTCTATACTCAATTATATATTATAAAATTTGAATTTTCCGGAAATGATAGGTCAAAGGTCAAAGTACAACTTTGTGATCATGTTTTGATAACGCTTTTCTTACTAAATAAATATTTAAACATATGTTTTGCGAATAACAGACCAGTTTCAATCAAGTTTGTTCACTGGTTCCTGAGAAATGGCAATGATAAAATAATGGGTCAAAGAAGCATTATATTTGTTCAATTATGGCGGAAATCCTCTATTAAAAATCATATAACTATGGTTCTTCTATTGATTCGATACTAAAATTGTTTCCCAGGCAGTTTCCCAAAACCCACAGTAGTAGTTGCCGAGATATAGAAGGATAACCCTTCTCCATATTTGGCTTTTTGACCTCTGTATTGGTCAAGCTACTCAATAAAATTTGATTTGTAATGATACACGGAGCCAAAATCTATATGAAAATAGTTTGCTAGAGGGTGCACGTAAACCATCCCTCCTATCTCCCTAACTAGTGGGAGGAAATGAGAGTTTATCACTCGTTTACGGATCTGGATCTAAGACATGGAAAGTATTACGTCAACAAGCATTTGCTAACTACCACTTCCGGGTTTTGGAGATGTGCCTTTAGTTCATTGGCATATTCCACTTGATTAAAGGAGAAAAGATGTAAACCATGCAAAGCCGTGCCCATTTATGTTTTTTAACTAAATGTGTTGGCAACAAATACTTCATATTATCAATGCAAGTAGAACATGATGGGATTCTGTATAATTTTGATAATTATGCTAGGTCGAGTTGAACATCGCCACCTACCTTCTGGCTTCTCGACCTACCCTAATGACCTTGAATGATTTAAATTATGCTACCCACAATTAAAACTACCCAGTAAAACTTCTAATACCCACAGACCTTTCAATCATCAATCGATTTTTAAAATAGATTTTCTGGACAGTATGGTTTGGGCACCGATTTTTTTTGTCATCATTTCATGATTTTGGTAAAAAAAAAACATACCTGATGGTTTCGCATATAATTTGATTTTTTTCAGATGTTCGGTTTTGAGGAGTTAGTGGAACTCTTTAAACAATTTGTCACCATGTTTTTATACCGTGTCACCCACTCCTAGATTTCCTAGTACATCCCTAGTGTATTATATGTTTGTATCAAGGTCCTGTAGGTTATTTGGATATCGAAAGACAGTCGTGATTGGTACACCGTATTGGTATTTGCAATTGGACTGATGATGTCATCGCAAGTACAGACACCATGGCAACTATTTTTTAGTCATTCTCTAATAACAGGTATAGAACATTCATTTTTAATTCATTTTGTATTGTTTATATTTTTCATTTTGTATATCAAACAGCGCGGAACCTGTTAAATCTTGAGGAAGAATTGGGAACACCAAGAATCAATTGCAGAATCTATGGCTTTAAAGAAGAGCAGTGACATTTTCAGGATCGGCTAAAGAGCGGGAAGAGGTAAGGTGCGAACTATTTCATTGGCGGTTCCAGCGAAGCAATCCTACCGCTTTTTGAAATTTAATATCGAAAAAAAAATCTAAATAAGGGGAACTATAAAACGCAACAAATAACGTCAAAACATGTATTGAAATGGCACTAAAAGTACCCAATTCCAGTCTAATTTCTCCCAATACCGCCAATCTGTGCGAAATGACCTTTTTTCTTGTTTGCTCATCAAGTTAAAATTCGGTGAGATGAGGGCGCTGGTGCATTGGTGATCAACCAATTCGTCGATTGCGAGACGGCATACCGCTTCCGAGAGTGCAAATATTGGCAGGTATGAGTAAGAGGGGTCCCGATGTCAAGTTGAAAAAAGGATAGTGTGCAATTTCAATAGCTAACTGAGCGCATTGGGTCTATTTTTATCTGCAGATGCACTTTAGTGCACTTTAGAGGTCCAAAGTGTGTTAAATATTTTTGGCTGTTAAAAGTGTGGCCGGGCCGGGTGACCCCTGGATCCTTGCCTGCTATTTCCAATCTGAGTGGCCGTGTTCCCAATTTTAAATTTGACAAGCAAAAAAAAAAAAACAAGGATATTTGCCCTGTTGTAGGCCTACGTGTTTTCGGGGTTTTTTTCATTTTGTGTGTCAATTTTAGGGGGCACACATAATATAAGGTGGGGGAGGTGCAACTGTGATTTACCAATTTTAGGGGGGGGGACGCCAGAATTCCCCTTCCCCTACTAAATTCTCCAATGGAAGGCATGTTCAATACGATTTGTTTTGAGTCACTAAAATGGGGACGAGTTACTCCCGATGACACAAAATGATAAAATTATCTGATTTTAAGAGTTTTTTTGGCTTAAGAAATTCACATAGTTATCAAATGAAGTTATATAACCTATTTTAATACCCATCACCTGGCACTAATTATGAATAGAGTAAACTGTCTGACATGACCACCAGGCAAAAGGCAAACTACACACGGTATTACTCAGCGTAAATTGCGGTCTTTGCTGTAAGACATTTTTTACTTCCGTAGACCTGTAGCGCCCTCAGAATAAAAATAGTGATCATCTATATTAAATATTAATCGAAGCGGAATTTTATTAGCTGTATATCTATATAAAACTAAATTTGATTTGACAAAATATGTATCCGGTACTCCCCTTTTAGTGAACGTTCTAATCTTACATGAACCTTCAGAAAAGCCATTTTTACCATAGTATCGTGCGTTTCGATTCCGTAGTCATCTTGTTTTTGGAGGCTTGGCAGTTATGTCGTAATTATAATTGTATCCTTTTTAACAGACATTGAATATATAACTGATATTTATGTATGTTGAAATATTTATAATACTCTTCAATCTATTAACTCAAACCTGTGTACTATACTAATTAAATCATGATTTAAAAATGTCCTTTCCGACGCTATGCTGGCGGGTATTTTAAAGGATTTATGAGACAACCCATTCTTCCAACAGGGAAATCACATGATTCCTTAATTTTAGAATTGTTGAATTTGGCCTCACCGTTGGAAGTTAGCTGGTTACGGTATATATTTATTACTAGCATATGCCTATCTTGTGTATAGAATATGGGTCTTTGGGCAGTAAAAATATGGTTAAAATGATAATTATAAAACAGATAATTATTAAAAATCAACACAAATAATAGTGTGGAACTGTACATTTGTGGTTCATTACGATTTGTTTTTTTACAACAGTAAATTAATTAAGAGTACGCCTCCAACGCCAGCAACAGCTGTTCATCAATTTTTTTTAAATGTATGCGTATACGCGTTTTAATATGAACTTTGAACCTTGTTTGTATGAACTTTTGCCCAGTAGAAAAGCAATTTTATTTTAGCTATAAATCTGGTTGTTTTTCTCTGGTACAGTACTGCAAATGTGCCTTTTTCGCCGCACATTTAGACAGATACAAATAATAGGGACCAGTGATAAGGAACAGCAGTGTTGCGGTCACATGTACTACGAATGGAAGGAAACTCAGTAAAACAACTACTAAAAAACGTCTGGAAAATCTAATTAAATCACATGAAAAATAATATGGACCATTCGATAAAATTATTCTTTTAACATAGAATTTCCTGTATAAGTACAATACTGTATTCTCTTTTTAAAATTTGTAATATGTCAGGTTCTTTTGTACATGTCCAATGTTTCTTTATGTTCTATTGCTTTTTACGTTACCTTGTGCTTTACATGTTTACGACTAGTCCTATATTTTGTCAAGTTTTATTTCCTGCTTCTATGTTTTTATACATTATATTTTGTAAAGTATTTGTTTTTTATTACACTTTTTAAGCAAATTTTATGTCAATATTTGTAAGTTTAGTTTTAAACTTAAGTTAAAAATACACTAGTAAATTAGATGCTTACGATACTTATGATGTATTTGCCTACAATGTTTACATTTTGTTGTTATTTATTATTGTGTTGTACATGCGTTGTGTTTCTTAAGTGTTGTATCCCTTTATACCTTATTTTTATAACTCGTAATTTGTTACAGTACGGTAGTAAATTAGATCGTGACATTACTTATAAAGCGTCTGCCTGTCATAGTTACATGTTTGTGTTTAATAATTGTTGTGCTTTATATTTAGTCCTATTTTGTGAAGTATCATTTTTTTTTATTTCAACAATATTTATTCAATATTTAAACAATTAAACAGAAGAATTTCAAAATGACAAATCCATAGAATGTGTAGCACTCTTGAAGTCAGTGAAGACACGAAGGTAGAAAATTGTCCAGATATTCAAGTAAAATCAAAGACCGAATTATTGAAAGAGTATATGCGTTACTAATAACATATCCTTTGTTTGGTTTTCTAATAATTACTACCAACCTGGTTTTCTTATTTTTTCTTTCTTGTTCCAAGTGCATTAAAAAGGGAATCTCTGAATCAAAATCTACGTAGGCCTATGTAATGTCAGTCTATGGAATTGGAAACATCATCTCTCTGGCGCTCCATGGAATTCCAATCAAATTAAAACTTATCACAACAAAAAACCTTTTCGCAATTGCCTTAATGGTTGCAGGTATAACAAATATCGTGGTACCGTTTTGCAAAAGTTACCAAAGTTTTATTTTCTTTATTTGTTGGACTATCAGCCGGTATATGCATACCGCTCACATATCTTTCTACAAGGGAAATTGTTGGCATTGAAAACTTTCCAAATGCTCTTGGTATGGTCCTATTTTCAACGGGGTTCACTGTCGAAATTGGAGGTTTCTTTACAGGTTAGTATTATAATTTACTTAGCCTAAAATATCTTTGAGATTCCTAAGCTCACCCAATTTAAACATCTAAAAATAAGGTTCGGCTTTTTATTTTTTTTACTCTCAGTAATCTTTCAACTATTTGCCAACCATTATTCTGAAAGTTATAAGAGCACTGAATTTATCCCACATTTAATCTATGGGAATTAAAACACACTCAAAGTACAGAAAATCCAGACTGACTTACTCGAATGTTCTGTTTGAGTAATACAGCAATCTTGTAGCGCTTATTTCGAAGGAAATACTGTATTTTGATTTTAGGAAGAATATATGGCAGAGCCAAACCAAATGAGACTTAAGTCGCAAATGATAGTTTTTCACAATAGGCAGAAATTTAACACAGCATTCTTCATTATGTCATCTTTATTCTTCAGTGCGTTCTGCTTTTTCCAGCAGTCTGGATTCAATTCACAATAGACAAGAAAAAACACAAACATAACACAAATGTCAATCATGGCACGACAATTCTACCATCTTTCAACATAACTGAAAATTTGTTCTGACATACTGTGGTAGCCATTTTAGCTTTTAGGAGCAAACGTGGAGAATCTTAAAGTCTATTTGTTTCCAGTTCGCAGTTCCTCAGTAAGCTCTGGCGTATTATGAATTCGCGATGAAGATTGAAAAAACTAAACCTCCATTGGTTTCGTGTCCACGGTTTTAAACAGATCTGGTGTATTGTGATAGCCAATACAGAGGTTCTGAGCGAAAGTGGAGAATGCTATTAAACTCCATTAGTATCTTAATTACGTTTTTTTCATAAAGATCTTATGTATTGTAACCATTCCAGATTTTAAGAGCAACGATTGAGAAAGTTTTAAAACCCCATTGGGGTAAATAGTTGGTTCCAAAGTAATCTACTTTCAGTAAATGTTAAAAAACTATGTTATTTTCACACAAAAATTAAAGTAATCCCTAACACACCTTTACGCATTATGATTAATGGAAATATCATCAAACGTGTTGACTGTAGCAAATTTCTTGGTGTACTTATTGACATTTCAAAAACAAATCGATCTTGTTTCTAGTAAAGTTGCCAAATATGTTGGTCTACTGTATAAGATTCGTTGTTATTTGCCTACAAGTGCTCTAATAACCATTTATAGGTCATTTATCGAACCCACACTTACTTACTGTAATTTGATATAGTGTAATACATATAACTCTTATCTAATAAAACTCCAAACTCTTCAGAGAAAAGCCCTCCGTGCCTCCTGGTCTAAGTTTTCTGATAGCATGAGTATAGCATTATCACTTATGAATTACAAAATTCCAAATAGGTACGGTTATGTATAATGTTTATTTTAATCTTAACTTCAAATTGTGCAATATTATTAAATTAAATGATGGTAACTTCCATTCATAAAATACCAGAAGTAAAAACAGTCTGAAGGCAGCAAATTCAATAACTACATTTAACAAAAACTTTAAGCGTAAATTAATTAATGATATATAAATGTAATGAGTTTTTCTTTTTAAATTTGCTTAATTATATATGTGTGGGTGTAAATGCCACTGCAGCCCTTACTGTTTCTTTACTTTTCTTTATAACTATTTTAAAATTTGTATTTCGTATTTTTCATGTTTTTATATATTTTTACTTAGAATCAAATTTTTAACTATTTAAATCAAATCACTTTACTTTTTTAAACTGTTTTTAAACATTTTAATACTACAAATGGACCCATGCATTTTATACAACCTGCATAGGTTTTTATGGATACCAATTTTATCATTACTTAATTTTACATATTTGAATTGTCATGATCTACAGATTGATAAAATAAATAAGATTGAATTGGTTTTCGTTTTTTGAAACTTCGTAAATAAGATGTTTTTCAGATGAACACATTTTTTTTGTAGAGAACATGCTTAAGCAAACTGGAAATGTGCCTACATGGGCTACATTGTTGATAGAGACTCGTATTTTGTTCTGTGCATATAATTCTAGTCTTTAAAGCCTATGTTAAATATAAACATGTACGGTACATTATAATGTTTGTTGATTATTTATTGATTAATTTAAATGTTTTTTTACATTAAAATATGTACAGTATATTGAATTAAGTAGTTATTTGTAGTTACATTTTAAACGGCGTTTAGAAAATATATTGTATAAACAAGGTTATATTTTGGTATACCGAAAGAGTAGAATATTATTGTTAATATTATTATAATGAATGTATGTTTTGTGTATATTAAATATTTTTACATTTTTAATTTACATCAAGAGTTTTCAACAATATTCCCGGGTAGAAGTTAAATTTTTACAGAGCCAAGCCAAATGAGGCATAGGCCCCAACGCTGTTTTCCACAAGAGGCAGAACTAAAGAAAATGTCATATTTTTTCAAGTTTTATTTTATTTAAAAATCATACAGCTTAAACATTTAACTTTCATACTACCTGAACAATTTTCAGATATATCATCAAAATTAATGTTCAAATGCAAATGCAATTTAAAGTGACTCTGCTTAATGTATATTGATAATGTTTTATAACGTATTATATTGAAACGTAGACAATGAGAAAACCGCCCCAACCTGGACACCAATCCAGTTATTTTGCTCAATACGCAGACGCCTATACCACTGGGGCATTCTTGAGGAGTTCAAGTTCGATTGGAAAGCAGCTCTTGTCATACTCAACATAAGTACGTCTTGACAACACTAGTCCTCCTATATAGATTAAATTCGCCCTTGCGCTGTTATATCATAGATATAGACAATCAAAGAAAAGTAAACGCAGTGTTTAAAGGAAGACTAGATGTTTTAATCCGTGTAGCATCGGATTTAGACCCATAGATACCTATTGCTATCCTGACGGGAGGTCGTGTTACAACCTTCCAAAACCACGAAAAAAAATATTTTTAACACACAACCAACTTAAAAAATTTGAATGTGTGTATGCTGAACAAATCCTGAAAAAAAAATTGTACCTGTCCATTAGAACTTCATATTATGCTGTGTAAATGCTGCTATACATTTCAGACCCATACTTGTTTCCTTCATAGTGTACTGATTTTTTAAAACACAGTACTAACATTTGCATATTCCATTTTCGTTCATTTTCAAGAATCAATATCTCATTGAATATGCTAGTTTAGTAACACATTGTTTGGATTAATGAGAAATTACAAGATGGTTGGTCTAAAATTTGACAGGCATTCAAAATTTTGAAAAATTGCAAAAACTCCTGACCTGCGACCATTTAAAAACAAACCTAATACAGTATTTATGTTTGCCTGCATATGAGAGTTGTGATTTCATTCCTACATTAGGTACTTTCAAATGACTCTGTAATCCGGAAATTTTCAGAATTATAGATATATTCGTTTTGATGTGATAACCTTCCAAAATCACAAAACAAAATCAATTCGAACCCATTTTCAACCTAAAAAGTGAAATGTTGAATTATTAAAAAAAAAAAACTCTTGAAACTAGTAACATTGGAATTTCCTGTTATGTTGTGTAAATGGCATACAATATGAACATCTATATTAATTGTGTTTTGTGCTGATTTTTGACGAAGTTACTCAAATTTGTATATTTATCCTTATCATTTTCAAGAGTCAATATCTCGGCAAATAATAACCTTACACACCTGATTTCTGTTGTACTAGTTTAGTAACTAGTATTGTTTGGATTGACAGTGAGTATATACAAAATAATTTGAGACTTAAAATTTCAGAGGTATTCAAAATACCGAAAAAGTGTGTTGGTACATGATGTGCGGCCAATTTTTAATGTTTAAAATTAATGTATGCAATTACTGAAATCGATTTGTTTTTGTGTGTGTAATCGTCTTCCAAATAACTATGTAATCTACAATTTTTAGATAAAAAATGATGCTTTCATGTTGAAGATATGACCTTCAGAAATCTCAAGAAAGTTCGGATGCATTTCCAATTGCCTACAAAATGTGCAAAATGTGATTTAAACAAAGATGTAAACTGTAACGTTTTGACAATTTACAGTATGTTATATTAATGTATTTTGCATGAAAGATTAAGAAGGCAAATATAAATTTTGGGCTTTCGACACATCAGGTGTTATGACAATTTTAACCAAATTTAAAATGGCTCTCATATTTTAGACCACTAAATATCTTGTCATTTCTGATTTTCAATCCAAGCAATATTTGTTTCTAAACCAGCAGAGCAGTAGTGTTTATTATTTACTGAGATATTGACTCTCGAAAATGTTATGAAAATGGAATGTGCACATTTTAGTAAGGTATTTGTTTAAATTCAGTACACTATGAAAATAAAAATGTAGGTCTTTAAATTTATAGTTTTGCGCAACATAATAGGTTCTTCCAATGCTACAGAAGGGCCGCCAAAATTTAAAAAAATATACGAGGTGACACTGAAGCGCATGCGACGCTAGGACCAATATATATTATAATTTCAGAAAACACACACAAGTTTGACAATTTTTAGACCAGTCGACCACCTCGTCAACCTCATGCTGGCTACGGCCCTGAACAAAATTTCAAGTTTCCAGAGTCATTTGGGTGTAATTAATGTAAAAAAAAAAACTATACATTTTACTTTTTTGAAAATGGTTTCATGCCAGGTGTTTTTGCACTTGTTAACATTTTGAATATCTCTAAAATTTTAGACAACCACCTGTCATGTAATTTCTCATTATCAATTCAAACAATCTTTGTTACTTGCAGAACAAAACTCATGGGCATGGTATATAGAATATAAAGTAAGTACACAAAAATACACTAAAATCAATCTAAAGAAATTAGTAGATCAACTTAAAATGATATTGCATGAAAATAAAAAGAAAACCCCTTCAATTTCTTTATTATGTTGGGTTGACGCATAGTACTAATTTTTTCATAATAGTGTCAAAAAACTGGGCGTGTCTTACAGTGTCAATTTCATGGTCAAAATGTGATCCAATTCAAACGTACCCAAATGCATACAAAAAAATAAATTCAGATCCTTTATAGTTTCCTTTTACGTTGTTTTTAAAAACAGTACCTGTAGTTACAGAGAAATGCCTAATTGAAATATGATGGTCGCACCCTTTTTGCAAAAAAATGAAAACAAATTGCGATATCTGGAAAACCGTTGGTCCTATATAGTTAAGTCAAATCACCCAATGGGTTAAACCCTACCTTCTCCAAATTTGCTCAAATTTTATTGTTGGATTAAAAAACCAAAATTCCAAATTTTAACGCCATACGATCAACGGTTTTAGAGTTACGCAGGGTTCTTTTGTTGCGATTTTGCGCAAAATGGCGACGGCAAGCATTTTTCAAATGTTTGTATCTCCGTAACGTGCAGATCAATTTTGTTGAAAGAGGTGTCTTTTGAAAGCAAATTATTGAAGCTTTCCATTTTTCTTATTATATTTTCATATGTAATTAATTTAAATTAGTTAAAAAAAACTTATTTGCTTTGACCTTGTATTTGACCATGTGGGACACGTTGAAATTTTTACAAATTTTTTATCTAAGTAGTATCTACACAATATAAAAAAACTAGAAATATATTATCTTTTGTTATCAAGTTTCATTTGATATTCTGCTTGGTTAACCTTTGTACGTGCAATCAAAGAGCAATTCATACAATACAAAAAGAAACATAAGCATTTTTCAAAAACAGGAACTTTAAAATGATTTCAAAAGCGAACAAAAAATAACATATCTCCAATTTTTGGATATTACGTAGATACTAGGTGGCAGAAAATTTACACAAAACTTCACAATAAAATATACGTGTCCCACAAGGTCAAATACAAAGTCAAAGGAAATAAAAATTTTGTTTACTTATTTAAATTAATTATATATCAAAATATAATAAGAGAAGTGGAAAGCTTAAATAATTAGCTTTCCAATGACACCTCTTTCAACAAAATTGACCTGCACGTTAGGCCAAAAAAGAAAAAGTTGTATTGCCCTTTTGGCTCAAAAATTTGGAGGTTCGGTAGGCCGATTTTTTTTTTTTTTTTTAATCCATGTCTTTTACCTTTATATTTCATTAACAGAAGCTACACAATAACATAGGAAAAG
>JAOTQE010051295.1:0-11061 GCA_025631205.1 Nesometra sesokonis
CTTTTACTCTCTCCCGTTCCCCTTCCCCCCCCCCCTCCCCCGCCTTTTTAAAAGTCTGCATCCGCCCCTGTTGTAACAGCATTATTTTTCAGTTGTAAGGCCTAGAGGGCCAGGTGTGAACCTTGGACCTGGAATTGAAAGCCAGGTTGTTAACCAACAAACTACGTTTTAACTGCTCTATATATTTAGTGTGAGCACTATTATGATCCTCTATACATATGACAATATAAGTCTATGATAATGATGTATAGTTTTTCAACTGTATAATATATGCTGACAGCACCAGTAATCAGAGTTAGGTATAGGATATCAGTTTCTTCATTATACTTTATTATAAGAAATTCTCAATGCCGCCTTATATATAGGAAATTATTTGTACAATATATATTCTGCTTCTTTTTTGATATGAATAATAATCAAAATTATTATAGCACCCAGGGCATAAATATTCAATTCAATTCAATATAGCAGTAATAGACACGACATCGATATAGAGATTTCTTCTGTTATAGTTAATTGACCCAAATATGGAGATGACTTCTTTCTTTGAGTCGAACATGATGAATTTGACCGAGAAATGTTTCTCCTGTAACTGAGCCGAATTCATTTATTGGTTAACTTATATCTTCATAACTCCACAGTATTTAATATGTCAGTTTCATTCTTGATATTAATAATTTTAATATTGCTGTATGTATCAGGTAGTAGGCCTACTTGGTTATTAAATATGTATAAATAAATGACTTATTAATGGATCATGGATATTTTTATATGTAGTGCTGGATAAAATATTACTGTTTATAATATGTAATAGTTTTCTAATTATATATATATACATTTATATTATTATAAACCGTGAGAAACGACAATTAGCTTTTTTTAACATAAACTTTTCTATATGCTTAACCATGGTAATCTGCTGGTCCCCGGTTTTGAATACATATCCATTCCTATTATGTTATTTTTGGAGGGTTGAGATTCAAGTTAATAGCACAGAATCTTTCGGATAAGACATTAAGCCGTTGGTCCAGAGTACAACATGCATGTTAAAATGACATAGTAAATTCTTTGCAAAAGGTAGACATTGTCTCCCAATGTACTACAGTCACTAGCAAGAGGATCCTGCAGTGAATAATTCTGCCACTTTTGACTTTTGTGAGTTATACATAGTAAATACATGCTAATATTTGTAATGTCAAAAGCGGTAGGCTGACATGCCGGGTCCTGGCCGTGAGGAGGTGAATAAATGGCACTAGCGTCCCCACCATCTTCATTTTTTAAATAAGTCCGCGTGACTGGCATCGCTGAGGGCAATTCAGTTTTGTTCAGGATTTTAGTGTTGATTAAATGAAATCAATGAAAAAATATAGTTTTTTTTTGCTTGTCAAAATCAAAATAAGGTGCATACATACCACCTAGTTCATGGCTCAAGCCCCTCTCTGCCCCCCTCCCCCAACTCGTAATCCTGGATCCATCCCTACCTAAAAGAAGACAAATGTCAAACAAAATTCAAAGCTTATAAATTCAGGCCTGAGGATGCTTGACATGCTGATAAATTAATGAATGCAACTATCTTCATAGATAAAATATTTTAACACAGTGTAATTTGCTTCTAGAGCCGGAGCTAACAAGATGCGAGAACTTGTTTTAAGGTGAGGTAGTAATTCATGTGCCATATAGTATATATTTTTTCAATATTTATTTCAAATATCTGTTAGGCCTAGTAATCCTCTCAACATAAGTTTGCGTATTTATGTCATGTTTACTGTGATGCTTGTGTCTATATGCATGTTTGATATACAAGATTGTAAATATTTTTTATTTATTTTTATTACCTTGAATTTATGTTTTTCAGAATTTTTCCAGACATACAATATTTTACATCTTTAACAAGTTTTTGTATTTATCACCATGACTTTTACGTCTATATGTGTTCGCGTGTTAGATTTGTCTAAATAAAAAAATCGTAAGAAGGAAATTTATTTTACAATTGATGAAATTGAAATTCGCTTTCTTAGGAAAGAATGAGATTTACCTGTAACCAAGAGATTAGTGCCGTCTCAAGGCGCTGTGGACTAGATAGTGGGTATTATGTTGGCGGGCTTATTACCCATGCTTTTTAACTAGTAAAAAACACCTAACAAATGTCAATTCAGGCTTAGGTTTTTGCTGTTTAATTATAATTTTATTCCAACCAAACTAAAACACATTATTTGTGTGATTTTTTTGTGTGGAGTGGGAGGGGAGGGGGCTTAACATCCCTTAAATCCACCACTGATTTTTAATATTATTAATAGGCCATCTTCATCGTCATCTTGACTACCATCCTCGAAATCATCATTCTCCTCATCTCGACTGTCGTCCTCATCATCATCGTCCTCGTCATCGTGAATAACAAGTAGTAAAATCCATCCATTATGTGTTATACCAAATATGGTCATATTATTTTCATTCATTAGTTTATTAACTTCATAAGTCTGGACAATCAACGTTCGACAGTGGATATTGATTAAATTAAATAGACTGAATTATGCGCCACGAATACACATCAATACAACAAGTTGGTCATATTTGCAGACTATGGCTAAGTTGATCATGTGACCAAGTGAGCAGACTGCAAGCAATATGTAAGCTTTGTCTTCCACAATTGTTCATATGTAAGATATTACCAGGATCAAATGCATTTTCATATCTCTTATCCTTAAACAAATAAATAGATTAACTATGTAAATTAAATATAACAAAAAAACATAAAATTTTATATATAGGTAAATTTTAAATGTAAATTTTTAAGTCTAATCTAATCATTTCATCCAACTCAAACTGCTCTTTAGAAAATCTGCAGTAATCTACAATATGGGCTTGTGATGTGGAATTGCTTTCCCTCTACTATAAAAAAATATTTACGTTACCCAGGGCGGATGCAGACGTTTAGAAAAAAGGAGGCTGGTGGAGAGTCAAAGCTTTAGGGGGGTCCGGGGAATGGTCCCCAGGAAATTTTGGTCTTTAGAGTTTGAAAATGGCGTGTTAAGAGATCAATTCTTGTCTTATAATTGCTGAATATTTTTCGTTTTAGAGATGATTTTAATAATATTGATATAGTTTAATTTTCTGAAAGGGGAGGGGGTGGGTAAATCTGTCCCTGACCATGAATCAAAACAACACTACAAGAGTGAAGGTAAGTTGATATGACATTTGAAAATGGTATGTGATGAGCTTGATTTTTTAAAGTTCGATTTAATAATAAAAAGAAATAATTTGAAATTTTTTGTCAGCCTGAGTTTGTTCTTATTTTGCCCTTATTTTCAGCCATTTCAGCGTCATTGTTCTTAAAAAATGTGTTTTTATATTAAAAAAAGTGTATTTCAAGTCAAGTTCAAGTACAACAGACAGTTTATAATTGAGAGGTTTACAGTTGGAAGTTGTAGCCTACTTTTAAAATAGCCAGGAGAGAAAAAAACATTCATTCACATTATTAGCTGCCAACATTTGAAGATCATTTCCATATGTTGTTGACACAACTGTCACTAAAAATCATTCCAATAATCTTAAAAAGGAAGTTGTTCTGTAGACTTTTTATATTCAAGGTTATTCACTTTTCAGCAAACTGACCGCTTTGTAAGCATTTCCAGGGTATCTGTAAATAGATCCAATTCTCTAGTAATAACAACGGTTGTCGTGGTTGTCTATCTAGTATTTAAGACATTTATGTAAAAACATTTGTCACGTTAATGTCACTCTAATTTCTTACCCATCATATCCGGCCTAGTTTTAAAAGTCTTATCCTATGTAAAATTACATGGTGTGTGTGGAAGGAAAAGTATGTATTCCTTCTTGTTTTTTAAGGGGCCTCCAGTGGCGTTTGATGGGGGGTGCTCAGGTGCTCGAGCACCCTGCTTTGGAGGTAAAAAACACTAAAATTAGGATACAAATTTGAAAATCTGGGCCTCGAGCACCCCTCCAGCGGAAATGAGCACCCTCCTTCAGAGGAGAACTAAACTGTGACGAAAAAATGCTAAAAATATCTTAAATTGCACTATAAAGAACATGCCAATGGGGTAAAAATAGGGGAAAAAGACTTTTTTTTGCTTGCCAAAATCCAACCCAGTTCGAGCACCCCCTTCGCCAATTCCTGGATAAACCCCTGCCTAGGATTTTAGAACTTTACCATTGCTCTAATTTCAACCAGTTACAAATTTATAATGCGACATTGCTGTATCCAAAACCTTCACCTTCTCTCTTTACCCTTGCCCTAGTGTAAATCAAGATATACTTTTACAAGTTCTGCTGTATCCAGACATGCACCCGTCATTTACCCTTGCTCTAGTGTGAACCAAAGTTATACTTTTATAAGTCTGTCATTGCTTGTTTGATTGTTAGTGGGTGTCAGGGAAATGCATGTGTCTCCTACTCAGATTGTAAATATCCGGCTGTGTGGTTCCTGAGCCCCTGGAATATTGCTGACAGCCTTCAAGTTAATTATAAAAAAAGACAGTCATATAGTATATAGTATATAACTACATGGTATTGCTAATTTCAATAGTTCCAACGGTAGGTGTATAAGACCACACTATTTTACCCTGTATATAGCAAAATGTGTCCAATCCAAATTGAAATGAAAAAAAAAATTGTTTTAGATAAAATTCAGCTTAAAGATTTATATTGAAAAACAAATAAATCTGGCATGAAAAATAAATTTGACTTAGAAATTATTTATTGGAAAGTTTTTGGTTAATTAATAATAATCATTGTTATTATTCAACTGTGCCATTTTGACCAGTTCAAAACGGCAGGCCTAGGCTAAGCCATACCTGGCAACATTAGTACTCTTGAAAATGGTAGGTCGTCACGTCGTTGCCAAGTTGGTGAAATAAAAATGCACCAGCGGCCTCGTCTTACCGTATGTTACTTTGATGAGCAAAAAAGGAAAAAAAGGGGCATTTCGCCCGGTTCTCATTATTGGGGGAAATTTAGGCTAAAATTGCTTAGTTTTAATGTCAATTCAATGTGTATTTTTGTTTTTTGGTGGATTTCACAGTTTCCTTGTGTAGATTTTTATTTTGCTATTATATTTAAAAAAGCGGTAGGCCAAACGCCAAACCGGTAGGCGGTAGGAAGGTCGAAAAAGCAGTGGCATAAAATTTGTAGGGTTGGCAGGTATGCTAAGCTCTGAAAAATCGGTACTTACAAGTAAGCTTTATTGAATAATAATTATAATATTGAACGCCCATTTTCAGGGATACCGAAAAAAATATCATATTCGCTGTGGCAAAATATTGAACTTGTCTTCAACTCAATCAGTATTTTGCCACAGCTCGAACAATATTTTTTGTTATCCCCTCAAAGGCATTCAATATTATATAAATATCCATAACAACAATTCAAATTAATTATATGTTCTATGACCTTCAAAATTAAAAAAGGAAATTCATTTAGCAATAATGATATAATATTTGATTTATAGAGTGCAGATACCACCAAAAGTGCTCAAGGTTCTATTAAGAAAACACATAAAATTTTTATTGGTAGAATGAAGTTATAGTAAGACATTCTAAGTTGGCAGACTCTACTATTATAGAACTATTTTTAGCCATTTGATTTTTTTTTATTCAAAATTTGTAACATGACAAATACATAAAACAAGATGACCAGAGGTGTGCTAGGAGGGCAGAAAATGTGGGTTTTTTCTGAAGTCCTAGTTTTACAGTGATCTTTATACTTGCCACCACCACAATCCTTGTAAGACTATACCTGGATTTGCCAAGGAGCTCAGAGAGTAGCAGAATATTCAATGATTGGTAATACAGTACCAATGGTTTGTAAAAAAAATACAAGAAAGTGGAGCTAAGCATGAGCATTTCCAGGAAACAGGCAAATAATGTTATTTCTTGTGTTTTACGGCTTTTTATGGAGGAGTTATTTGTATTCTTTATATTTAAGTGGTTTTATTCTGATATTACACTTCTTTTTTTGGAAGGGTACTCATTTTACCTGAAAGGGGAAGGGGGATGCCGGTGATCCTATGCTACATTAAATTTTTCATACAAACAAAAAAAACATGATCTAGTACCTAGACATCAAGAGGACCCTCAAGCAGACATCTTTAATATGAGTTTCGAAGTTGAGGTTGCGATAACTCCCAACTATAAACTTGCTTCTATACCTGCCAACTTTTTTTGGCTCCAATGCGTGAGACAAACTTTGGGCCCATTACTAGCCCACATCTTCTCCCATTTTGGTCTGACAAGCAAAAAAAAAAGGTCACCCGGCCTTTTTCGGCCGCTTTTGACCAGATTAACGCTGTTTTGGGGGTCGTTTTTATCGCATTGTGCTCTAAATTGCCTTGGCAAGTATATGCTTCCTGAACTAATTGCATATTATGTTGAATATGTAATTCTAAAATATGTAATTCTAAAATTACATTTTTTATTATCACATGTAGATAATATAAATACATTGTATCTATTTGACAATATACTAAGAGTCATTTCTGTTTTGTCAGATGCTATACTAGTGTTTCATATCATAATATCTTTAGGTTATGGAGTTCACTGAGTATTTTAGTATCCTTTTCAACTCTATACTAATGAAGAAATTTAATACTAAATTAACATTATTCCATTAAAGTAACACATAAAAAGTATATTTTATAGCCATAATGATTTTATGCCTTATACTACCCTATTATACCCATAGGTTATGGAGTTCACAATATTTCTATATTTCTGATAACATTATACATCCTACTAATGAACAAATGTAAAATGGCAATACTAACAAAACATTAATAACTAGAAGCACTCGGAGAGCGCAAACCTCGGCTGAGCGACCGAAATTTTCGTAAATGCAGCTTTTACCATTTAACCATTTCTGTACACGCTGTCCCTTTTTGCAGATTTTAGTCTGGAAAGCAGGAGTTTTAATTGCCAAATACAGATAACCACAAAGCGTCATAGTATTATCTCTTCGGCGGACAATTCAGTTAGTGGAACCAAATTGTGACAGAGCCAAGCCAAATGAGACATAAGTTGGAAAATTGAAAATTTATTTTTTTATGGATTATAAAACTACACAATATTATCTTTAACATGCAAAAAAAATCAGTTTCATATGATGTTTCCTTGCGAATTTATGAACAATCCAAATCAAAAATTTAAAATGCAAGTTTTGAGAAAACTGCATTTGAAAATTGTTTATCAGTATATATTGACTAAGCAAGGTCATTCTAAATTGCATTTTTTAAACATTTTTTGATCATAAATCTGAAAATTGTTAAGGTAGTATGAAAGTTGAATGTATAAACTGAATATTTTTTAAATTAAATAAAATTTGAAAAAAATTACCATTTTTATATTTCTGCTTATTGCGGTAAACTGGCATTTGCGACTTATGTCTTATTTGGTTTGGCTCTGCCACAACTTGGGAACTTTAGATTGGAAGGTAAGCGCATTTACCACAAAGGTACTGTAAAGCGGTGATCGGTTGTTTTAAAATAAGGATAACTATTTTACTACGATCTGGCCAATCGTTTCCTTCTATGGAAAATCAGTGTAGCGTGAAGCCTCACTACGGATCATATACTCTGGACACCATATGTTTTCTGGTGGCCCCTCACGCACATGCGATCATGGATCTTCAAAAAAATTTAATTGTTCCTTAGGTCAATTTCAAACTTCCCAGAAAATTTCATCGGAATCTGTCAATTAGTTTGTAATTTACTCTGCAAACAAAAAAACACGGCAAAAACACACAAACACATCCACCAACATGACTGAAAACATAACCTCGTTAACTTCATTGGTGGAGGTAATGATACATTAAGGTGAAACATTGCAAATTTATTTTATAGCTATAAGGATTCTCCTATGCCTTGTATTACCCTGTTATACCATAGTATCTATGGGTAGCCCACCACATTATTTTTGTATTTCAGATAACACCATTCTAATAAACTTTATTTTTACATTAAGCTGGCAAATTAAAAATATATTTTATAGGTATAATGCTTATCTTGTGTCTTGCACCTTTTATACCCATGAAATATAGGTTTGCAATATTTCTCATAACACTATGTTAATGATATTCAAATTACATTCCTGCCTCTGCAATCATCGCCTCTTTAATTAATATCTCGTGGGACCTGAACCACATTTTTCAATGGTACAGAAACTCGTAATTGCACTGCTAATGAACAAGAAAACTGTCAGAGAAAAGAGCCTAGTATTTGGTCTCGTTAACTGTGTATTACTCTCATTTCTCTTCATCATGCCACTTGTTTTTTTTCTACTTGTTCATTAGATCTGTAATAAGAAGTGCTCAAGTGATACTGTTAGCGATAGTCTATATGTTTTATGGTTTGGACATCTGGAAGATGCTTCAGACAGTCATATATTCTTTGCTTATGTTCAACCTAAGGGATATCACAATTTCATGAAGACTTGTCATGGTTCATATTCAAATCATCGAAAAATCTTGAATCTTGGGTCATCAGAATCTATACATTTTTTTGTGATGGTAATTGTATTCAAGTATGAAAGTATAATACATACTTCAAGGAATCAGATACACATCAACATGGCAGGATTCAATATTTTGACATAAATTATGTCATCATTAGGGATATTCCTAAAAATTTACTTATACATAATATTTACAGTATCTCCATACATGTCTCACTAAATATCAGATCAAACAATAGGATATTGGAAGAAGAGTAGGAAGTGGCGCTGTAAATTGGTGGTTGACATGCTTGCTGTCCAATTCTGAGGTTCCGGGTTCAAATCTGGCTGCAGGTTCTTTCTCACGACCTAATAGCGCCACTCCCTAAGCCTCATAATGAAACTTGGTTTAGAAAGCCAGTAGAAAGTTCGCGAGTTCAAGTTTTGGATTTGAAAATTCATTACTGTACTTAAATTTTTTAAAGGGGAACTCCGGGATTAAAATTTCTATGGATATACCTATAGAAGAATTAGTTGTGAGTTAACTGACAAAATTTCACAACATTAGGACAATGAGATAATGAAGGAAAATGCTTTCCAAGATGGGTTTTAAATTAAAAAGTGGGTCTACTACTCACAATGCTAAAGAATAGTAAAAATTACAGATTTTGAAAGGGCTGTGTTTGAAGACCGTATAAAAAATTTCCATTTAATGCGAGTAATATCTGTATTAAATTGATTTTGGTTTTCAAACACAATCCTTTCAAAATCTCTAAGGGTATGTTCAGACTCAACGATTAAGCAGAGCGTAACGTACGTGGTGTACGATAATTTGTGTCTGTAAGTCACTAATCCAGAGCGTAACTTGAGCTTCTTGCACCCCGGTTTAGTGTAAGCTACGGAGCTACACCTCGTATACCTGAATGTTTTTGTCCTTGTGTTACGCGTTGTCCAATCACAATTTGCAATCTGTCTGCATTAGCCAATCAATTACGGATCACTTGTCATAGGAAAACTCACTAGCGGCAATTTTAAAATTGCCTATGACTTGCGCTACGCCTCATGTCCGAACACCTTGGTCTTTACATCGCAGATTAGCTTGCGCCTTGCTTACGCTAAGCTCCACTTAAGCCATGAATCTGAAACATAACCCAAGTTTCCTATTCTTTAATACTGTGTAATTTGAGTAGTAGACCAACTTTTAATTTGGGACTCGCATTGCAACATGTTTTTCGGCATTATATCATTGTTCAATTGTTGTGAAATTTTATCTGTTAGCTCACAACTACTTGTTCTGTAGATTTATCCATAAAAATTTTAATCCCGGAGTTACCCTTTAAACAAAATTCCATTAATGATGGTTGCTTCAGGCTGATGTGAAATTTTAACCTTCGCTTAGCAGAATAGTATTTTTTTAAAAAGATTTTGAACCTGTAAATTACACATGGATGGTTGTATATGTTTTATCTATAATTTATGGCAAGGCATTTTCTGAAAAAAAAAATATCAGGATCTTTTCATATAAAATCAGGGGCAGATCCAGGATCCACCAAAAGGGGGTCCCCACTTCCTCCATATCCGGGTGGTTGAGACTGCCCGTTTTATTCCGACGAGCAAAAAGAAAAAAAAGGGTCATTTACCCAGTTTGGTGCCCTGGTGCTCTATTTTATGTGTATTTTGGGTTTTTTATCGTGGTTAACTTTTGACCTGTTGAACCTACTATAAGAGGAGGGGAAAACTAGTGCACTTTTAGCGCCCCAAAATTGTGCAAAAAATATATTTTTGGGTCTCAAAAGGGAGGCCTGGTCCGTTGGCCCCCCCCCCCTTAGATCCGCTTTAAAATTATAGGTTAAACAAATTTAAACAACTTATATAGATAGAGTGTAGTTGCAGTACCTTTTGTAAAATAAATCGTGGTGTGTCTATAGGTACAGGTGTGTTAAACAATAATAAAATAAGACCTGAACCCATTCTACTGAAACTTGTTGCTGTGACGTTTCAACTCCCACAGGAAACTCTAAGCTGCTTATTCTTCTCCATCCTACGCAGAATATACAGTGCAGCAAAATTCTTGAAAAAATGTTTAGATAAAAATGACAAAAGATGAGTAACAAGCTAACTCTGAATGATAAGCCATAGGATAGATAGAAGATCAACACTAAATTGTGGTCTTGCTTCGATGGCACTAAAGAACTACTGGATTATCCTTACACAAAGGCAACTGCCTAACAAGTGCCTTGTGAATGACCCATTGTAAGCTCGTATCTCGTTTTTTCAGCACTCCTTTATGCATTACAATGCTTTTTTACAGCCCCTATTTTTACTGACCTTCGATGACCTTGAAGGGCAAATCTTTTAGAAATCATTCTAATTAATTTAAACTCAGATTTTCTAATAGGATTTAATGTGTGTACCTTACTCTGGTATAAACCCACCAACATAATTGAGCTGTTTTGTAAAATTTAAAATGAATTACTCTACTGACTGCGATTCCATGTTCAAGATTTAAATGGGCTTATACTAGGGTATATGTCAACATTATACACTGACTGTGATTCCATGTTCAAGATTAGTGGGCTTATACTAGGGAATATGTCTATATTACACACTGAGTGGATTCTAT
>JAOTQE010051306.1:0-21009 GCA_025631205.1 Nesometra sesokonis
GGGGGGGGGGGGGGGGGGGGGGGGGGGCGCTGCGCGCGCCCCTCGTCCCCTCGTTATATAAAGTGCGCCCCTTACGTACGCCCTTCTGAAATCTTCGCTCAAAACAAATTACAGTACCGAGAAATATTTCACACTTGTAACAAATGTACATTCGTAAAAACGCAAAATAAGGCAATTTTTTTTTGGTCTCAAATTTAAAAAAGAGAACACAACTAGACCCACTGCCTAGACATTGGTCAAATAGTGCGCCCCCTCCCTTTCACCTAATCCGGTATCACCCTTTAGAAGTGTGTTTATAGTATAAGTTATCGTAACAATGCGAAATGGTTGTATCTTGTACTAACCTGTAAAAACCGCTAAAATCAAGGAAATAGCAATTGCAACTACAATAGAAGGCCCAGTAAGCTGTGAAGTAACCTGTCCAACGACGATGAAAATCCCCAGGCCTAACCCCCTACCACATCCAATACGAATCAACTGAAGAGTACTTGGTCCCGCATCAGTAGGGGTGTCTGAATCACTCCCATGCTTATGAGTGTGCCTATACCGTCTCGTTCGACAGAGAACATGTACAATCCTACTGCATGATACGCAGAGGCAGCTTATGATGTCGCTCATCTTAAAACACTTGTTGATTCAACATCCGGTAAAATTCAAGGAAGCAACAAAATATATAAGAAACAGTTATACTATATAAACGTCAAAGTCGAAGTAGACCACTGGTGGTGACATCGTGCTAACGACAGCATTTTGATGTGTGGCTTCGTAGCTGCTATTTATTCAGGGAGTGTGTGCATGTGAAAATTTCAACGTGCCATATGCGATGTAATTGTCAATATCGTTTAAAACGAGTTATTAGCGGCTGTTGATAACGACTGTTCGTGTAAACAAAGGGATTTAGAAATAGCAATAATTGAATACTATTGTATAGCGACGATGATTCGATACTGATTGATAATGTTAAATATAATTGGTAAACAAAAGATCGTTAAGACCATATCATTGGATTAGGCAAATTGTCAACTAGGTGTTTTGTAGAAGGAATTGGAGATTAATAATCCATTGAAATCAACAATGCATATTTTAATAAATTTCTCGCTAGGCATTTTATAATCTCCGTTATATTCAATCAGTGCGTTTCAGTAGTTTGAGCTGTTCATTTTTATTGAAAACGATTTGCTTATGGTTTATAGAATTAGTTTAACCTTGATAAACTAAGTTTCAGTAATGTACTTACTTGCTACGTTCCCGCTAGCAGAGGTGGATCCAGCGGATCTAGACTAGGGGCCCTGGTAGCAAGTTGGACAAGCAAAGGCGTGATTGAATTGTATATTTAAAAGTGGTTAAATAAATGAATCTGAATCTGATATCCGATGGATAAACAATTTGCCTCTATGGATGCTCTCATGTGCACCTTTATAGGTCCACAATGTGCAAAAATATTTTTTTTGAAGTGCAAATAATGCTCTAAGTCAAAGGGTGGGTGGGGAGGGGTAGTGAGCCTTTGGATCCGCGCTTGACTAGCCCTGGTACAAAAAATGACGCCCGTTTTTTTCATGGTGCCCCAAGGCCGTCAACTACCGTTTGTAATATATACAACCCTTCCTAATATGTACAAATACTCTTATTTCAAATACCAACGCATGGCTCAGTATGATAAAAAACAAAACATTGGTTTTATTACAGTTAAAATATGCTTATTATCCGTTTTCTTAAAACAGGGTACAGTTAATTAAAATCGACTACAGTATATAGTCGAAATTTTAACTAAACTGTATAATAACGTAATTTCATATTCTTAAAATGTACTACGACAGAAACTCCAACTAAATCAAGTTAACCTTAACTAAATCGCAGCCCTTCAGAACCGATTATTCTAGCAATACCGGAATAGACTAATTTTCATTATTGATAACTTTGAAATTTTGTTTTAAGTTAATTTAGTCGGCGATTTAGTCTATCTCCGGTATAGGCTGGAAAATGAACCATGAAGGGCCGCAATTTATTCGAGGTTCACTCGATTTAGTTGATTTTTTTGTAGTTTATTTTATAAAAAAATATGCAATAATGTCATTTTTAAATGTTTAGTTTGATCTACGACTACAGTAGGTTTTAAGAATAGGCCTATGGAAGAAATTTTGAAAATTTTGCGGAAGATGAGTAAAAGTTCCTGGAGAATCTTGAAATATGCTTGAGAAATGAGGAATCTTTTCCCCCATGCATTCATCTTGAGTTCACATAAAATGATAGTAAAACTGTTTAACTTCTAGATGTAGGCCTACTTCAATTTCCCGGTCACCCCCACCCCACTTTTCCTCCACTGCTCTCCATTTTACTTTGAAATAGGTTAGACTAACATGATGACGGGCCCGTATAATGGGGAGGTTCGACTTGGTACTATATGCGAAACTCCTTATCAAATCCCACATATCATACAAACCTCGTTATAACATAGTCCTGCACCTCAGGTGGCACAGCCAGGATTGAATGAAAGGTGGCAGACTTGCGAGCGAATCGAGAAACGTAGGCTGGGGTCAGGAGGCCGCCGAGGACGCCCGGTCGCGGTTCAGGGGCCGACGGCCCGAAAAAAAAAAAAATTTACATGCTAAATGTTCCGTTTTCAAGTTCAACCTGTATTGGTTTCAAAGTTCAGACTTGCGAGCGAAGTACATGGTGCCGCCAGGGGCCCCCCAATCGGGCTCCAGGGGCCGAAGGCCCCGGAAAATTGCGTTATTTTACATGATAACGGACACATTAGAGTCCATCAAAATGTCCCGTTTTGCAGTCCAGCCTGTCTTGGTTTCGAAGTTTAGACTTGCGAGCGGAGCGAGTAATTTAGGCTGGGGATTATGAGCCGCTGATGACCCCAGGTGGTGGTCCAGGGGCCAAATGCAAGGGACTGGTTTATGGACTGCTTAAGGCTTAAACTGGTCGTACAAGTCAGTCATGTTTAACCTTAGCAGCACTGAAGAGGCTTATAGACCGAAACAGATCCCTTTTAGAATACCGGGGCTAATTTTCAGTCGTCACTAAAATATTGTTGAATCTTGTTTACATTGTTCTACTGTTACGTTTAAATATAGGACCTAGGTTAAATTTTGGATTATATCAACCATCACGGTCGTCAGTTTTGATGGGTTTGTTCTAATCCCTAATTCACTATCGGAATTAGGTGCAGATTAAAAACAGATATAAACCATAAACAAACTACAGTATTCCATTCATTTGATCATTTATTAAAATAAACTTTCCTGTAAACTATTCAAATAGTCTTTTTTTTATTCTAACATATTTATTCCAGCGGTGCCTGTACAAGTGTAAGTTCCTTACAAGGGACCGTTGGTTTCTTTGAATTTTTTTTTCTGGTGCCAGAACTACAGAAGCAATAAAGATAATTTAGTTAACAAACAACTACGAGTTATTTATTTGGTCCAAATAATAATGAAATATGTAAATTTTATAATCAGTTCATAACTGAATTGTTAAAAGCCGCTGAACGGATTTTTAGCCGCTCATCTGAATTTGATAATAAATTATTACGAATAGTTCTTGACACCAGACATGTTATTTTAAAGCATGAATAGCGGCTAACAAGCAAAACATTTCAGTTTCAGTTGTGTATTTAAACAGCTTTGAGCTTACCTGTACCAAGGCCTTGCCTGTACATTACGCATGGCTGCCAACATTGAGAAGCTACAAACACTGTATATAATTACATTTACAAATTATAAAACGTATGAAGAATATTAAATAGTATAAATCTGCACGGTTTAAAATCAATGTTAACGTTTCAACAGGTGGTGTAACGATCATGCATTTAAAAGAGAACGATATAACCGTGATCTATAAACCCACATGAGAAGCCACAAAGAGCTCATTCAAGACTATCACCTGGTCTTTGAAAAAACAAAAATACTTTGATTTGCCTATATTTGGTCATGATGACATCACATCAATATAAGACATGAATATATTACTACCATATATGGGTATATATCGGGTGGGCATAAACAAATTCCCGTACTTTGATGATGCATTGTCCCACTATCATAGTAAAACTGTGTAAAATTGTAAACATTCAAATTGGATTATGTTGCTTTTTTATTGACCAATTTTCAACGTCATAGCCTGAGTAGTTTGTATACAGGTTTAAAATGAAAACATGGCCTCCAAAACACACGTTTCCGGGATCCATATTGCATTGCGTGTAAATTGTCATGAGTAGAGCAAGAGCTAAACCTGTATAACACGCATCAATCAAGGATCATATGAAAATATTGTTGGCAAAAGTATCTGAGACACTCTTTTGCCAGATAGGTATAAGTTTTGCTGGAACATGATGTTTTTTTCGGAGCGGAAAAGATGATAGTAACATGTTTCACTAAAAGGTTATAGAGGAGAAAATATTTAAGTCTTCCTGGGGAAAAAAAACTGAAATAAAAGATAAAAGTTTAACAAAGCGATTGGAAAGTTGGAAAGGACAGGTTTTCTAGAAGGAAAGTTGAGCAGTGGATGACGAAAAACTTGTTTGCTCCGAAAAATATGTTTAGAATATGGAAGATCACTTTGTTTCCAGAATAAGACAATATCTGCATTGACAAGTCACAGGAACAGATTGTGAGGAATCTTGGAGTATCTTGGACTTCTGTAAGAAACGTGTAAAAGGAACAGATATTAAAATCGTACAAGCGAACACAGATTTCATGTATGGATGATTGAAATTCGTTGTGTAAACTTAGAAAATGATATCCTTTGAATTGTACATTTTTATAAGCTGACAAGACGGTTTTGAAGATATTCAGTCGATATATGGTAGTTAACAAAGTTTTTTTGTCAAATACAATTTGATAGTCTGCATTGAGTATACGATTCAGTGCTAAGCAGCTATAATGGTGTCATTTGGAATGTACCTGATACCATTTTAACCACCACCAAAACAGGTTTACTGGCCGTTTACTGGCCATGATTCTTGTCTTGGAGTCTGTTTACAATGACAATTTTGTAGAAATATATAAAATAATAATTATTTTCACTAAACCCGCCCATGACTACCGAACTATCCACGAAAAATTCGTCTGTAAATGCATGAAAATCAATCAGGTCTTTATTATGCAACCTTCCCCACTATCTCATATACGAAGGCTTTTAAGGAGGCTCATTGGTTTCACCATTAAGGATTGTAAGCCTAATTCTATGGTTAGGAGAATATTGCACAAAACTGGTAATGACTTCTCTAGAAGAATCTGTATTATCTGGTCGATGTCTTCATATGAATCTATCGATGATGAAGAATCTTTACCATATCTCAGTCCATCAGGCTTTACGTCGCAGAATGTTGTAAAATGGCATTTTTATCTTGACGAGCGTTAAGGTTTACCATTGAATAATTAAATTCTGATTACAGGCCTTGTGGTGTTAAGTCTGGCAGAGTATTTATCTGTCTTTGAAGAAGTGTCTGCTTCTACAGCGTAGCACCTGTACTATACTGGTAAGTACGGTAAACGTTTAACGTATCTCCAGCCAAGGTTTGACATCTAACGTCACAGATTCTCGATCTCATCAAACCTTCCAAAAGATGCGTAATTTTGTCCGACTGAGACCTTTAGAGTAGCATATGTCGTTGCGACCATCCCGGCTCACGTCAGAGTTGACGTGGTATCAGACTATTTGGAATTTGTCAAGGTTCAGCTTGTTTAAAGGTAGTCTCTACACTTTAAGCAGCACCTGTCGATGATGGTAAATCGTTATACCCAATACTACTAAAATCATCATCTTTAAGTCTAAAGTAACAGACCTCATCAAATGTTCTGTAATAATCATAAATGAAGGAATGTATACAGTTCATCTTTCGAAAGATTTTACTGCATTGCAAACAAGACAAAGATACCAAGATTCAATGCGGCACCTGTAGTGATTGCGAATCCCATACCTCGAAGTTTCAGGTTTACGTCTTGAGTTGTTAATAGAATATGTAGCTCATGTGAAGATTTTATCTAGTTTGTAGATACACTCTACTACAAGTGGCTTCTGGTGCATCCTTATGGAATATTACGTAGCCTGACCGCGTCTCTTGGATGTTCTCCTTACTGTTAGATACACCATACAATATGTAAATGAAAAACCCTGAAAATAAAACAAAAGCAAAAATTATATTAGAAACCATTTTCGATTAGCTCCGACAAAGAATTTTTATAAGCACTCGTCTGAATAATTTTGTCGTTGATACCATACCACGAAAAGCTACCAACTGTTAGAAAGGCTCGTAAAACAACGCAAGCGCATGCATTAAGTGATTAACAAATAGAAGCGTCAAGTTAGTTTTTAAGCGCGCGTTTCTATACGCGCGCGTAATAGTTTGATTATCTTCATGGTGTAACTGACGATTAATATACATTGTATTTTTTTCATGGTTGGGCGATTTCAAGACAGTGAGGGCGCTCGTTTATCGGGGCTACTAAGCTTAAGTAAACTTATTTTTTTCTAAAAGATGGTTTAGCTGTATTTAATAAGATAGAAGTCTACAGTCACATTGATTTGATTCAATTTTATTACCTCCACCCAACGAGGTTGTTTTCGCCCCTGTTTGTGTTTGTGAACAGCTTACAAGATACAGTTTGCTTCAGAAACCCTTGAAACTTGGATACAATTTGCCATGACTGATGACATCAAACTGATTAAATTTTGAAGGGTCAACGTTAAAGGTCGAGGTAATTTTGAAGGGGGAAGTTTAAAGGTGCAGAATTTAAAGAGCCAGGAATTATAATGTGAGCAGGTATGCACTCTTGGAGTGACCTTTAGTTAGGCCTACTACTATTATTATGAGTTATACTTTATTTAACTTTATACACTTTATAACATTATTTAAGATGCTGTCATAAGGAATGTATCATTCAAAACATAATTTCGATGAATTAACATTGTTACAAAAAGATACATGTTCATAAATACACTGACCAATTGGGGTAGGCTTGAAGGGGTGCGTCACCTCCCCGCCCAACCTCTCCCCAGCCTCAAGAGGGAAATTAGTTTCATTTAATGGATTTAAACAATAAAATAGATAATTCATATCTTTTTCACAATGTATACAGACCTACCCCATGCCGGATTTTGAGAATAATACTGCTTTTGTCACAACAATAGAAAACAATTGGTCGCCACCTTTTTTTCTTAATTGCAGTCATTTTATGCCTGAATGATTTTGTAATCGCATGTTATAGAATATGCGTTTTACAATTAGACATTTGAAAAAAAAATGTCTAAATGTGTAAAAATAAGTCTTGTCTGTATTATTCACTTAAATGCGATATTACCGTATTTTTACCTATTATAATTTGCCATTCCTTTGGAGTAAAACTAAGTGTTATGTGACTAGTTATCAACACGACTTCTATGTACTTTTTATTTTTATTTTCTGTTCAATTTATGTATTTGCTTTGTCGTGTGAATTATACTTAATTATTTTGATTATTAAAAGGGGGCTATAGCTTAAAGTTGACTGATTTTCGGTCAACTTATTTAGCCTTCCCTTTGTACACTTGTTTGTTGCATTGGAATAAAAAACAAACGTGATCATTTTGAAACAGAATATACCAATAACATGAATGCTTACAGTACATTATAATAATTATCACATTATCACATTTATATTTAACTATCAATGTAACATTACCTCTAAAATATTAAGATACACCACCGTAATTTAGAGACAAAAAATTGTTTTACATAGGCTATCGTTTTAGTTGACCGCATTTTTCGTTATTGCTAGAAACAATTGTTTTGACGTAATAGTAGATAACGCTCTAGCTAAACCGAAACAGGCTACGCTATTGTAAATATTATATCATATCATGGATTTTTTCTTGGTATATGGATGATATTGTAGCTGAGATGAGATTATAGTTTGTTACTTGAAGAGTAAAACGTTTTAATTAAATTCCATTACCTATAGCACTCCAAACCAATAGACGAATCCATGCGAACGATTTGAGATTGACCATTAGTAACAGTTCGAGCGTGATGACAATTCCTGGTAAATAGGGCATACCTGGAACCTGTATAAAAAGAAATAATTGACAATAGGACAGTTTAATAATGTTTTTAAATACCTTCGACATATTGCAGTAATCGTCATTGCAGTAATCGTCATTACATTATGCCTATATAAATCATTATCATAATCATCATCTTCATCATCACAATCATCACCGTCGTCGTCATTATCATCATCATCATCATCATTACAATCATCATTATTATTATCATCACCATCACCATCACCATCACGATCATGATCATGATCATCATCATCATCATCATCATCATCACGTTTTTGTAGTAATATTTTCATAGTTAAGGCTCACCTTAAAACTTCTCTTGTTCGTTTCACCCTTAAATCGAGCAACAGACACGAAACACAGTAAACCTATTAAGAAAACGAGGCCTCCAACGGTGATCATACTCCAAAATAAAATTGGATATTTAACTCTGGACGGCAAATTAATAAATATTGCACCGGCAGCTGAGATAAATATGACAAATATAAGTAACCATGTGTGAATATTTGTTGTTTCCAATATGTACCTCCAACTATTTGCTGATTCTGTTTGTGTTAATCGTTCGTTTTCGCTATTTTCCCTAAATTCGAAGTCTGCTGTCACCGATTCAGTCTCGGATTCTGTCCGTATCCTTAATCCTCCTTTGTATGAAAGAGTCGTTCGCTTTAATGGAAGTGTTTCTTCTAATTGTTCCATAGCTAAGTCTAGTTTTTCGTTTCTTAACACAATAACTGAACATACCACTGCAACGTGGGCCACAAATATACCGATAGATAGCAACTCGATAAGAACGGCAAAACGAATAAATGTAGCTAACATTGCTGGAATTATGCCAAATATGGCAATGGTAACAAGAGGTGTTCCGGTTCTCTGACTTATCGAGGATAAAAATGAAAATAGCAATCCATGGCGAGACATTGATAAAGCAATCCGAGGCATTGTAAATAGATGTGCCACGATTAGAGCAGATATACCAGTTAATACACATATGAGTAGAGTGTATGATATATACGTATTGTCTAGCGTTTTAAACGCTTCGAGATAGGACCAGGCAGGATCAATGTCGAAATATGGTTTTAGTAAAGTTAAAGAAAGACATGAAATCACTGCTGTTATGATAGTTACAGAAACACTCATAATTGTTGCTATTGGCACACTTCTTGCTGGGTTTTCTGTTTCCTCGACTGCAATGGACAACGCGTCGAAGCCACTAAATGAGTAGAAACAAAATCCACTTCCTGACAAAACACCAAGTAAACCGTAAGAAAAGAAACCATCAGGAAGAGTTAAATTATCAACTGTACCTTTTTCAAAACCAATGATAGAGATAGCGACAACAACGATGACATTTACAATCACAAAAACTATATTGCAACGTAAGGTTGCCTTTGCTCCTATGGCTGTTAACATAGACGCGAGTAAAGACACAATCCCGGCTAGGATATCTGGATATGGCAGGATAATTTCAGATTCCCAAGGCTTGCCGCCTAATAGATATTCCACTGTATAGTTTCCAATTTTAGCGTCAACTAGTTCGTTCAGATATGCACTCCATGATGATGCAGCACATGCTGCACCGATAAGACATTCTAGGATGAGGTTCCAACCTACGAGAAACGCAGGAAACTCCCCCAGTGCCACGTATGCGTAAAAATACGGCGACCCTGACACTTGTAGAAGAGCGGCTAACTCGGCGTAACATAACGCCGAGAAAAACACAATTGTTCCCGCTATTAGATAAGATAAAATTGCGGATGGTCCGGCATATGTTCTGATAACTTCTCCAGTGACGATATACAAACCGGCCCCCAACATATTGCCACTACCAAATATAACCAAATCAAGCGTCGTCAGACACCGTTTTAGTCTCTGTGTTACAGGGACCGGTTGTACTCCTTTACGCCGAAAGAACTTCTTGTAGTATTCCATACCGCTAGAATCCATCGTTGGTGTTTTAAATATTACATCCATGAAGTTTACGTAGCCATTACTAACATTTGCGATTTAAAATACTCCATAATCGAAGTTCTTCAATTCGTGCCATATATTCCAGTGACTTTACTCGTGTTGTTATCTGACAATGGCTTAGCACTCTGGGGTTACATATTGTCTTTTAATAACACCTTTGAAACTTAACCAACCGTTTAGAAAGTCAACAATGGCTGAGAAATGTCAAGAAGGGCATACAATTGAAAAGCTTAGCTGGCATTCATTGTCAAACCGTTTGTATACTGATTTCTTACCATTAAGTAGGTACTTGAACTGTAGGCATGCCACAGTTATGTGAATCAGAAATCCATTTTGAATATAAATTAATAATTAAACGTCCATGTTATTGGGCAGTTACTCTTCAGACACAGAAAAATTATTCAAAATCACTTAGAATACTATTTTATCTTCTTTCAACATTCGTTTTCTTTGTTATGGAAGCTAAAAGTGAGTTTCTACGATACAGTAATTATCTAAGGCACATGTTATGTAACAAACACTTTTTAAGACGTCTTTCCAAAATTTGGATTTCCAATATTAATTACTGTATTTCCAAAAGATACCTTGAAAATAGTTAATTCCATTTTAAGCTTGCGTACTTTGTAGGTCCTGTGCTTTGCAATTTTCTAGGTTAATCAACACCTGCATAGCAGTGCATAGTTACAGCATAGTCCGTATTAGTTTGACATATGCGTGGGTTCAGAAAATCGTCTCTACAAATGCTCTCTGGTGTACATTTAGAGGCGCAAAGTGTACAAAAAAATGTTTTTTTAGCTGCAAATAACACTCTGCTAAGTCAAAAAGGGGCCGGTCCGGTGGGCCCTCCCTGGGATCTGCGCCTAGATGTCTGCCTGATTCTAACAAGATTACACAAAAACGGTACAGTGGTTATTAAAAGAAAAATCTATTCTGCCTCATTTTAAAGATAAAAGTTACCGTGACATGCTGAGAATAAATTTAGGTGTATCTATTGTTGATGTTCACTTACAGTTTTTGTAGCATTAATGTTTGGTGTGGTGGTAAGATGTGTGTAGTGCTTAGGCTGGCTTCTATAAACTTAACATGCGAAACCAGAATGAACCAAGGTTAGAGTTAGATCTATTGTTGGTTGTGCTATTGTCGTCCAGACATCCATTAAAACGGAATAAAATAAATTGAATCAGGTTTAAGGCTAAGGTTATGGATCATTGTTGAGATTTGGTGGTATGAGTTTGAAAACAACTTTACTATACAAACTTTAGATACAACTTGAATTCGAGTCAGGGTTAAATGTATGGTTTGGTAAGTCTGCGCATATTTGTTATTGATGTATCAAGAAACACATGAACGAAATTTTAATAAGATGTATCAAGTTATTTGAAACCGTAAGGACCAAAAGACAAGTTGACTGACTAACGTACTAATAAAATGACTAATATCCCCAGGTAACTGACTGATAAATTAAACAAGAATTTTTGGTTTACAAAAAAAAAACCACAGAACCAAACTTACTCCTATTTTAACCTTTAAATTTGCATGTTTAAACCGAAAGATCCTACGATGGTGAAGTTACAACACCTTAAACTCAGAGATACAAAACCAGTAATGTTTTGTCTTTTGTTTGTTCTATCAATTTAGTGCCCATTGATTTACTGTTTGATTTGCAAAGCGATCAAATTATGGATATGATTTATTTTATCCGTTACTGATAGAAACAAGGGATGCTACCTATCGTGTCGTAATATTTTAAAATATTGTACCTTGAATATAATAATTCTTATGAGTCACTCTTACCACGTATAATTACCAGTTAAGAGTAGTTACGTAATTATCTCTAATTCTTAGCTGTAGAGGAACCGTCCCGAGGTTATGTCGTAAGTCGCGCATATTGAGTGTTCTCCCAATGGAACATTAGACGACATCTAACGTCATTAATTTACTGAACATGCGCATTTGTTTTCTAACGCACACTCAATTATATTTTTTATTCAACTTAATCGGATTTTCCAGACGTTTCTTGGTGGTGTTCTCTCAATTTCCTTGCCTTCATAGTATAGCTCGACACCCTCTACGGTTTCTGAATTCTACTCACTCGTATTCCTTTGTTTCTTCCGTCAGGGCGGTGCGAAAAATATGTACGGCTATCAGATATTGCAATAAATTATAATGCTAAATGTAATGGACAACGATCGACTAATCGACTAACCGAACCAATCAAACAACCACCAACCAACCAACCAACCAGAGGTCCCAAGTTGGAAAACCAGAAAACCTGGAGATTTTGTTGGTCAGCGTCCGTCCATAACTGTTTTGTTATTTGGGCATCTAAAAGTAAAATCATATAAAAAAATGCTTTGATTTTTCCAAATGAAAGGCGTTTACTATTATATTTCCGACAATTATTCACAAATAAACCTTGAAAATGCCATTTAGTGTTAAAATAAGTGAAAAATACTACATATTTTTTTTGTTTATATTGCTAATTTATCAAATATTCTGGAGATAATCATGAAAATTTCAAATTCCCGGAGAAAATTGTGTATTTCCTGGAGCCCGGGAGACGAAGCAAAATTCCTGGAGACTCCAGGCTAATCCTGGAGACTTGGGAGTCCTGAACCAACCAACCAACCAAGGTGATTCAACAGAAAGACGCTGTTCTCTGTCATTAACACAATAGGGTAGGTATCTCACCGGGCTTGATTCTAGTTTGCGACTACAGTAGTTGGCGATTCCAGATTTTGCTAGTTGCAGGAACGTCTCCGCTAAATTCTCCTGAAGATTATGGAATCTCCGATGAGTGGCATAAAAATTAAATATGTTCAATTTTTTTAGAATGTTTTCATTCTCTGCGAAGTCTCGAGACCTCTCCATCTTTTGCGTCTCGGCGACGTCTCAGCAACCTTAGACCAGGGCAAAGTTCCAGCCAAGATGCCGCGACTGCCCGGAAACATCTTGAAGACGTCGCTGCGACTGCCTGAAACACCTCGGAGACTCGCTGCAATTAATAAAAGTCTCGGAGGGTCGGCAGCGTCTACTTTGAGACTGTAAAGCAACATTTCTGCGACCTTCAGGTAAAGTGCTTGTCAATTTTTGTGGAGAAGTCGCGTATATGCCTCATTAATTGTCTTCTTGGTGATAGCGCAAACCATTTTTATGTTGGAGACAGTTCCGCGACTTTAAGTCATCGCAGAGACATTTCCGTTGATGAGATGCGGCACATAGCGCGGGCGTAGAGCCCTTTGAGCTATAACTGGGAAGTTAGTCGTGCGCACATGCGAAGCGCCTTTGATTTTTACTACGGTTTAACGAATTGGTACTATATAAAGCTGGTTTTCCTGTCGATCGTCAATCCCAAAAAACGGCGATTTGAATCGGCGTTTTCGATCGTTAATTTTGAAATATGACGATTTTCACAAAGATCGACAGAAAAAGGGGTCACTTTCGACGTTAAAAAATTTTGACGATTTGGATCGTCAAAGCTAAACCGACTTCAACTTTAACGATTTGGATCGTTACATTTGGGTGCTCGCATGGCAACATTGTCCGCGGCAAGAATTGTTTTTGGGCCTAGAAATAAATCACATATTTTGTTTATTTATTAAATTTTTGGGAGATGTAACTTGCTTCAGAACATAAAATATGCAATTATCTAACTAATATATAAAAATTGCAGTTAAAAAGTTCGTTAAATTTGTTTTATTGCGATTTTAATTCGTCGCGAAGATTTACGAATTTCGTTGCACACAGCATAGTAAATATCGGAAATATAGCGGTCCAGCGTGATTTGAATTTTATCGTTAATTTTTTAACTTTTTTATAACGATTCAAAACGCCGTTTCAAATCGGCGATTTTGGAATAACGATTGATAGAAAAACAGGCTTAAAGGATTAATTATTATTAATTAATAATTATAACTCTTGTACCAATAAATCGCTAAAAATTAGACTACTTACACCATATGTTTACTGGTGCCGAATAGGCCTACATTTGGATTCGTTTTCCAGTGTGTGTTTCTAGATTTTTGAAAAGCAACAATTATTTGACACTGATGAAAACAAGAACCTTTATTTAAAAGCCATTACCTTACTGAACAATTACAGTGGGTTTAAATTTAGTTGTTTTATTTAAAAAATACATTCTTGTGCAACATATAAACATTTTGACAGTAAGGTACTAAAGTGTGCCAAATTCGAGCTTTGCTGTAGTAATCTCGGATCAATTAATCCTTTTTAGCGCCGGGGTTCCCTTGAGTGACTTCCACTGTATATTTTTTATAGCAAATATGCCTACATTCCCGGAACTGATACAAAATTCACGACGAATGCGTGTAAAATAAGATAATGCGTTCACATGGCCATTTATGATGCACGCAGTGCGCTTATCGCCACCGAGATTATGAATCGTTCTTTAATCGAAGATTATTGCCTCAGTTGTTGAAAATCGCGTACAATCTATCATTCTCTTAGAACATCGCGCTTTGTCAGTAACAGAGTCATGTTTGATTTTCGGAATTGAGCGTCGTTCTGTGTTAAATCAAAGATAATACAAAGGGAAAGATCGACCACATTCTGCGTGGAACTCCATCCGGGTTACAAAAAATCTACCGCATCTATGGCGGCGCACTATTCCAAGCGCGTGTTCTATAGCGGTTCGCACATCCCACCCGCAAAGCGCGAAATTCGACAGTACCAGAGAGTATTCCAATTACTAAGTAACGCGCAGCCCGCCCCCATGCATCTGCCAGAAAAAATGGTGTACTGTGCGCCGTTTTGAGAGTTCCATTCTAAATTAAGCGAACATTGTATGTGCTTATTCGTGTGCTATTTATATTGTTTGGTTAAATTGCCTTGAAACCGGCAACCAACAAAGTAATGCTTAAACGATACCGGACATTTCCTGTGTAAAACAACAAAATCAGGCCTAAGCTAAGTTAAAAATCACACATAAATGGAAGACAGAGACGGTTGTGTACGTTTAACATGATACAAATTTAAACTGTTACGCACGCGTACAGAAATGAGCGAGCGAGAAAAATTCAAGGAATATGGCGAGTCCAGTTGTAACAAAGGCCCGCAACAACAAATATGCAATACGTATGAGCACACGCGATGTTTGCGTACAGTAATTTGGAATGAAAATCTCTAAACGGCGCACCAAACACCCTCTACGGTCAATTTTTCTGCCAGATGTGTGGGTGCGGGCTTCACGTTTCGTAGTAAATGCAATAACCATCGGGTAACGGTCGAATGTCGCGCTTTGCGGGTGGGCTGTGTAAACTGTATAATACGCGCTTGGAAGAGCGTGCCTGCTTGAGTTCGGTCTATTTAGAAAACCCGGATGGAGTTCCGCGCATGATAAAATGTGGTCGATATTTCACTTTTTATTATCTTTGGAATAAGAAAGCCTTGATACACGGTCAACTTTCTTAGCTTTACGTGTGACGCAATCCAACGCGTCCAGACGTGTGCATATCACTACACGCGCGCGTTTTGCCTCTCTTCACACGCAGTTTGTGCGCCTTCATGGTATCATAGGATCGATAATTTTTGTAGACAGCATTACAATTGACCCTATGTAAAACCATTTACTGTTACTTTATTATACATTTTTTCTCCATGGTAACTGACAAGAAAGTTATAGTCCATATATTGCTGTCAATTTGCAGATACAGATATTAAGTGTATAGGTGTGGTGCAAACTTCCTTTGTTTAAATGTGAAAAATAATATTGAAAAAGGAAATGATTTTCTATCACGAAAATTGTGATTTCTTAACAAAATATTGCGAAAATTAATAATCGCATAACTGTTATAAAATCGAGTAAAGAAAGGAGCGAGAAAATTAAAAAAAAGTTGACAGAAAGTTCACATTCTTTTATATAGCTATAATATGTTTTATATAATTAATTATTAACTGATTAAACGTGTTTATTTAAACTGTATAGTTTAGGGTGGAATAATGTGGAATAAACGGGCTGTGTACGGTACAGGATTACATATATCACTGCATGATAATATTTCGTTGGATCATGACGGCCTCGATATTTCTGGTTATTAGAAAAGGTAATATTCCATTTTTATGAGTTATTATGCCTACCGAATGTGTCGGAGACACCAGCAAGAGACACAATCTCGTAAGGGCGCGAACAGAGAAAAGATCGCGTAAGTGGACGTTCCTTATTAAAAGTCCGATCTAATTGAACGCGAAAATCCGAAATGTGACGCGTATGGCTTAATCGAATACATCTTTTATTTCAAGATCATAACTCGTAGCCTAATGGCCAAATTGCATATCATTTACAAAAAAATTAAAGTATACATAAAAACATTAAAACATCGTTAAACAAAATATTGAAAATTGTTTAAAAACGGAGGGTGGAAGACTGTAGTAAAAGGAGGAGAATTAGGAGCTAAGAAGATCAAGCCATAGACTGCTAGCTAAACGTTTTGTTCTCACAAACTGTGACAGTTTTAGAGTTTCTTAGCATCCTGCCATGACATTCAAATCTTGAAGGTGGGATAAAATGTGAAGTTTATTGACATTTTGTGAAATTTTAGCAAATTTACGGCAGTGCTGCTCTTACAGAACGATTAAGACCTAGCGTAGTAAAATAGCTGTCGTATACGCAATCACTACCAAAAATTATACAATGCGTTTCTGAATCATCTTGACCGATTCATGTAGTTTTAAAGTTAAACCAGTATGCCAAATAACAAAAGCGTATTCAATTATTAGAAGCTTCCAACCTTTTGACGTTTTTAGAGTAGGCCTAAATATTTTTAAATAATTTCTGGTCGTGGTCTTCATAGATATTTCTTTGAAATTAGAAAATTTATTTTTGAAATCATTATATTTTTATTTTTTTTCAAGTGACAATACATTTTTAACGCACGCATACATCGATAGGTCTATTATTTGTTGATGTATATCCTTGATTTAAGCGATAGTGATGGTAACGGTTAATTTTAATATTTAAACGTTGCAGAGTACATTGACAGTTAATAACATCGTATACACACGATACTCAACTCCTCTTATTCAAATACATTATGTTGGCAATAAATTAATTATGATAATAAAATATAATATAGAGAATTCTATTGTAAAAAAACAAAGTAATTCATTCAAAGATGCTTATTCTAAAGCATCTTCGTTTATTGATTAAATTGATATCGTAATATCATTGTTGCTGTGCCGCGTAATGGATGATGCGGGATAAGCAATCACCCATTACTCCTATATTTGTGACAAAAGCCAATTACATCATCTAAATAAAATACTAGTAGTGTGTTTACATGTCATACCGACGAATGCCGCGTCCACGTTAATTTGAACGCAAAGTTCATTACTCGGCGGCATCGCGCGAAATTATCCTCCAGTTGATCCAACCTTATTATGAAATTCAGATCACGTGATTATCTTCTCGCCGACTCGTTGCTAATTGCACTGATACACAAGTAGTCAATATACATTAAAATATTTATAAATTTTTTTAATTAAAAAATACTCGTAAAATAAATTAACATTTAACATTAACAAAATTATATTCTAATATTAACTTATATATTAGAATAATGTTAAATAAATACTATACTTGTGGATATATTATGTATATGGAATTCTGTGGCGCACGAAGCAGTGTGCGTTTAGCATTTGTATCGATGAATCAAGAATTATTCTGCTTTGAAATTTGTTTTCTTAGATGTGTTGTACACGGCCGTGGTATTAAGACGTGTATATTGATGCGGATAGGTGAGGTTGAAGAACACAAATTCCAGCAGCATCTCAAATATTGGGTAAATATACATACAATTATCGACGGTTTTTACTGATCGTTTAGTTGGTTATCCATTTAGCTCGTTTATTAGCCTGTTTAGACATTGACAGGATGCGAATGATACTGAATTATCAATTCTAATGGGAATGATTAGGAGACAACTGATACGTGATTGAAAATTATTTAAGTGTAAAGCTACATCAAAAAATGATAAATTTTCTTTGTGTGGGAGGATGTTGGCGCATCGGTAGCAGTGTTCGGAGTCAACAATCGTGATGTCTGGAGTTTGAACTGACCGCCGGTTGCTTCTGTTTGGACAAGCCACTTTATTCCCGTTGCCTTTATCCACTCAGGAGTATAAGTTGGTACATGGCACTATACCATAACTCATTGATTGCATCTGAAAAATATGGAATGTTTTCAAGGGGTGGGGTATATTTATTTGCTGTTTAATCACTAAGATCATGTTGTATTATATATTTTACCGAAAATAATAAAATAGAAAAAAAAAACAACATTATGCCTAATATGAGAATGACGTACAAACAATCATGTAGTGACAAAATGTTTTTATTTTTCTCGGAATGAACGAATTAAACAATATCATTTGCAGGGAATGATTTACAAGTGCTTAAAAAAGGAAATGTCGTAAATTTGAGCACAAAAATATAGGCCTATTTAGAATTGTTTTGAATGGGAAACGCCATCAGGGGCGGATCCAGAGTTCCGCTGTGGGGCTGTCTATATTGTCCCTGTTGTGGCCGTCTCATAACCTCCCCTCATCACCAACGTGAGAGGGAACATATATCCGCCCCTATCTTGAAAAGATTATTTTCATATTAGGAAATTTACAGCAATTAATGGATTATTCAGAAATTATAATGTGACATAATATGTGACATTTGCATAGCGCTTATTGCCAATGCCTCAGTCATTGGAGTCATTGGCAAAAACTCCTATGGAAAACAATACATTCCACTATGCTGCAGCAGTAATCATCGCATATGGCATTTGTACCTCCCAGGTACCCATTTAAACTCCTGGGTGGAGAGGGGCAACGTGGATAAAGTATCTTGCCTAGGAACACAAACAGCTGATCAGGGTGAGCCTCGTACCACCGACCTCGTGATTGGAAGTCCGAAACGCCACCACTACGCCAACTACTTCCACAATTATAGTAAATAACATTCAATAAATATAAATTAATATAAAAATTTGGTTTTTTTTAATGTAGAAACTCTAACGATGGGGTTTAGTTCGGTATTTCAATCCTTTATCGGACGCTTGCTAAGAGTAAAATCTGTGGATGTATCGGGTCAGAGCGATAAGCAAGAAGTCCCGGGAAAGCTATCGAGATGTCTTACAACCATGGATTTAGTTTCTTTAGGAGTTGGAAGTTGCATGGGTACCGGAATGTATGTCGTGTCTGGATTGGTGGCCAGAGAAATGGCAGGACCCGGAGTCATCATATCATTTATGATAGCAGCTGTAGCATCTATTCTGTCTGGTAAGTTATTTTTGTTTGTTCTCTCAGGGAAATTGTCTAGCCACGTGGGCTTCTGCCTAGACTAGGCCCAATTTAGGAGACGGGATTTGTAGTTCTTTCAGCTCCCATGGACTTCTGCTTAGTTTAGCTTCACTTTGCATTTATTTAAACAGGAAAGACTGTCTCCAGTTTTTCCTGTTTCGTCTGCCTATGCAAGCCTCTGTCAGCCAGTGACAGCTTCTTTCTTGACTTCCTTACCTCTAATACTTTATTATTAATTCTATATTTCTTATGTTCATTTATTTATTTGTGGTAGGCGAACTGTTTTCGCAAACCCTTTAGGTCTGAAGACATTTGTGTTCAATTGGGTCCTCCTAGTGGTTGGGCAGTTCTCAACATTTTGAAAAAGTACACTGATTTTTAACGCGTATGAGCCATGTTGTACACGAAACCAACTGCTTAACGTCTAATGCGAAAGACGGTTCGCTATTCCCTCTAGTTGAAACACAAGGAGTGGTTATGTATTTGAACTAGGAACCAACGGGTCTTACACTGTGAGAGTCAGTGAGTCTAACAAAACAAGATGTTTGAACGTCTTCCTTACCGCTGCATCATTAAGCCTTCTCAACATCCATTTAGATTTTGGTTCATAAATATTACCAATAATAATCCTTCCATTCGTCTTTCAATGTTACGGTGTGTGTTCTTTTACACCATCGTGACGATAGTTTGTAAACTAAACGTGACTTTCCAAAGAGCTGATAGTTACGAATTTTAGAGTGCCTGTAGTGTTGGTAATCCAGTTGTGTCCGAGTTTTAAAAAATATATGGATAATAGTAAATTCCAAAGTATTAATAGATTTTCAGTTATGTGACAAATTGTTTCCCTGTGGTAAAAATATGGCCTGTTTTAACAACTGCCAACTAACAGAGGTGTCTGTTTCGTCATGGCAACGACCTCGTGTTCTACATTTCATCAAGCCAAGTTGACAAGTACTGTAATGTAATAGTGTCTAAATGCATAGGCCTATTCCAAACACCACCAAAAATCTTACAAAGGGATTTCCCAAACTGAACGAAATTAACCTCGATATTAAATAGGAACCACGGGTTCCGCAGGAATTTGTTTCTTGGTTCCTTTACGGTATCAGTTAAACAAGTACTCATAACTCGATGAGCTCCGACTCTTAAGCATTCTTCTAAATGAAATTGGCTGTAATTCATTATTTTATAAAACTCAGCCCGTTAACTTTCCAAATATTCGTTAATTATAGAATTGTCCTCTACAGTCGAACGTTAATTGACTGAGTGAGTAAAACCTTTGCCTTGTAATCCTCAATTTTCCGTTATGAACTATACAACCTTTTTTAGAAGCTTTCGACTTTTCATTATTTCCTTCTATATCTGTGTTCTATGAATTGAATTTTAATGTTAAGTGCATTATGAAATTTATATCTGTTCAATTCCACTGTACGACGAATATAGGTATACAAAAACGTTTTAAAACACTCAAGTGCGTTCTAACTGTTCGACCATCATAAACAATGAGTGATTACTTACTAACTTGATAGATCAATCAATCAGGCGGGTACTTCTAGAGCTCCGTCTAGCCCAGAGCTCCCAAGTCTCACTATTTTGGCAGAAGTTTCACTATTTTCCAGTCAATCTCACTCTTTCACTATTTCTGACATTTTCTCACTATTTTTGACATTTTTCCACTATTT
>JAOTQE010051317.1:0-21008 GCA_025631205.1 Nesometra sesokonis
GAATTTTTTAGGGAAGTCCAGGGGAATGTTCTAGGATTTGCTTCGCAGCATTCACTTACAATTTGTAATTACTAGTTTAATTAGCAAATCATATCTGCAGTGGCGACGCCAGGATTTCCCGATGGCAGGGCAACACTCCAACAGACAGGGCACCGCCGACAGGTAGGGCAAGATTGAGGTGGGCGTGTTCCCGGTTATCAGTTTGACAAGCGCAAAAAAAAATGTGCCGTGTGCTTTTTTATGCTGTTTGGTGTATGGGAAGTCAATTGGACCTGTCCCAACAATCTCCAAGCGAAGTTCACCCCTGACGAAACCTAATATTTCTCCCCGACGGGGGAAAAATTTCCCCTAGTGCCGCCATTGCATATCTGCAAACAGAGGATAAAATAAAATACATAGTGTACAGTACTAAAGAATATACTGTAGTGAACAACACAAAACAAGGAAATCCTAATAATCCAAAAATTACATGTTTTCCCTTTGTGGTCTGAAATTATGGTAAATGCAAGAGTTGAAATATTTTGTTTGGCCAAGGGTGAAACCCAGTAGCACAGGTCCAGTATCAGTTTGTAGTTGCCAAGGTAACGCACTCCTTTAATGATGCACTTTGCAATATTTATATCAAAAAAGGTAATTAATAGTCTATAGTACCATAACTTAAACTGTTATATATTTATATTACTATTATAAATATAGTTTGAGGTAGTACATCCAAAATATCGATTTAAACCCCTAAATCAAAATCTTGGATCCGCCCCTGAGTGCAATAAAAAACTTGACTGTTATTCCAAGTCCAAGGTTAGTGGGATTGTACCAAATTTCCACATCACACACTGACTGAGATTATGTTCAAAAGTAGTGGCCTATACCAGGCTCACTACGATAATATTAACTTATCAAATAGTTGTAGAATGTTGTGTTATTTCTTTTTAAATGAATTTACCATATTACACTAGAGTACAACATTGTACAATGTTTTTAACAGACTAACTGGCCAAGGCTAGTCCACTGGAAACATAACAGAATCCAAATACAGTACTGTCATTATTGTTAGTATAAAATACTACAACATACCGTTAAAGTTTCCTAACAGTTGCCTCTAACACCAACAGTAAAATTCCCTGAAAATACTTCAATAAGCTGAATAGGTCACTGGAATCAAAGCACCCAATGTTACTTGAGTGTTTACACTTCACCACTTGTTACAAGTACCAGGATTTGTCTTGTACACACAGCAGGATCTCCTACACACAAAATGGAACAACCCTATCCAAATAGCTCCCTCTATTGCTGATATCATGATTTTGCAAATTCAAAAGTTCATAAACTTTGGACCTGATCTGATGCTACACAAATATTTTTGTTCGAGATTCTATTGAAAGTTTAACCATGCAAGACAAGTTTCGTTATGCAGCAGCAAGTCAAATAATAATGGTTTCTAAAAGTCAAATTGTTTATTACATTTATAAGAAATATTTCGCTGTTAACCATTGTATCATTAGAAATGCCTGAGCATCGACTCTAATTCTCTGCCTCATCAAGCTGCAAGCCAATTTTACACACTTTAAAAGATCACATTTTCTTACGCATGAAAACAGTTTGTAAAAAAATAAATAAAATTGTATCGTAACACCCACAATGAGTTGAAAATGTCATGAGCATTTTTAAACTTGCAAAAAAAAAAACAACTTGGTAACGACATTGAATTTGCTACATAAAGTAAAAAATAGGTATGTACAATAGGGCAAAAAACTTTTTCTTAAAATCGATTTGGTTATGTGTACCAGTGGTGGATTTAAGAGTAGGCTCAAACTATAGCCCCTAAAATTGACCCGAAAATTATTTTTGGTGTGTATGACAAAATGGACAAATTACAAAAACCTACAAAGCAGCTGCGCAGGCCTATAAAGATCGCTAACGGCATAAATCAGACCTTTTTTGCTTGACAAAACAAAAATCGGTATCTAAGCCCCCTATATCACAATTCTGGATCCGCCCCTGTGTACCTGGCTGCATTTATCTGAGACGTCAGTCTTCCAAACAGTTGACAGGTATAGCGATGTCATAGTACTGTCCAGGGCACAGTAGCGGTGCCAAGAATTTCCAGACAGCAGGACAATGCCCACGACAGGGAGGGCAACCCCGACGGCCCACGATGAATAGGCCAAGCACGAGGTGGGCTGTTCTCAGTTTCCAGTCTAACAAGCAAAAAATAAACGTTATTTGCCGTATTTAGCGTGCATTTTTCGGACTTTTGGTACATTTCGGGGCTCGACCTACTGGGCCCCAACAAAGTCGTAAATTTCTCCCCAACGGGGCAGAAAAGATCCTCAGACGAGGGTTACATCACCACCCCCCCACCCTCTTCGGCACGCCGCCACTGCCAAGGCAGTTCATTTACCATGATTTTTTAACTTTTTTCAAACTCTAAATATTAATACAATTTAGTGAAATCTATTAATTGTGGATGTGGTATAATAAACGCTAAAGCTTTCCTCATGCAGTGGTCATAACATTCGTCAGAGTATTCATTAGATTCAACTATATCCCCTCAAAGGATGTTACAGTACCGTCCACGTAGCTGTGAAAACGATAACAAGCATTACAACAGGAACAATACGAACATCCTGCAACACTTTGCTCACAATGGCTGAATTATCCAACGGGAAATGGGCCTGGTCTATAGTTTCCTAACTCTACCTTAAATTGCTCAAAACCTTAGCTGGATGACAAGTCCATTCGTTTGTTATTAAAATGTACTATATAAAATAAAAACTGCAAACTCATGTGGTATTTATTTTGGGAAAATAGAAGTTTCAGTTTATATATATTTGTTTCCAGGTAGAATAGTCTAAAAATAATAAGAATCATAAAAATAGTAATAATAAGATTATTTTTATTATTTGTGTATCCATGAGAAATGCTCAGGTAACAGAGGTTACCTCTGTTGTTCTTTTGCTACCAGTGCTTCATAGAGGCAAACAAATACATAAAAAATAAAAACAGGTAAGGCGCTTTTTCATAATTTCTCAATAATTTATTATAAAATATTTTGTAAAATATAAATTTTGCACAGCTAAATTTTTTAGCAGTTTTACTGTATTTTTTCAAAAATAGAAAGGAAATGAACTTATGATATTTAAATAAACATATCATCATCATCATCATCATCATCATCATCATCAGCCTGTTTCATCCCACTGCTGGGTAAAGGCCTCTCCCAAATCTCGCCATTCAGTTCTGTTAATATTTTTGCCTGTCCAAGCAACCTTCCAAATCAAAAATTATGAATACAAATAAACATTTAATAGCTTAATTTAAAACATGAAACTATAATACTATAAATGAAATATGTTACAAAGCAGTTTTTACTATTCAAACTTTTATCCATTTAGTTCTGATTTACTGCACAAGCTGGTATTATACTGTACAGTAGACCCATCTACACACATCTAGTCTCAACCAGTAATGATAATATTATGGTTAATATGTCTAGGGTACTAAGATGGCCTAATGATTGATGAGAAATTTCACTCTGAAGTCGGCATTCATATATTACCGCAATAATCCAGTTTTAGACTCTGTGTGAAAAGAGCTATAGACTTATGGGTGAACTAAGCTGAATATTTCTTGCATAAGAAGTGTTACTCCTACTTTGTCTAGGTAAGTGTTATGAAGCATTCCCATAACCTGTAAGACTGTGCAGGTTAACCTTCGTTACACCAGACTTATTTTACTAGCTTTTAAAAAGTGTGTTGATAGATTTGCAACTTTTTTCCAAACAATTCTGATACTTCTAAATATTTTAAATCCGCAGTTATGAATTTCAGTTTTCCTTTCTAATGATAATTTATCAATAATTTATTTTTAATTTAGAAAGTTTTAGTTTTGATTTCAATTTTCTGTTTTATATGCACGCTATCACATCAAAAAGTATGTTGAAAAACATCCAAAAAGAGCCTTTAAATCCATAATCGCACTGGATGTAAAAGAATAATTTATGAAGAATGTTCAGACGGGGTGTAGAGGGCATATTCCCCATATTTTCTAAAATAAGGTTTCTGTAATGCTAAATAAGTGACAATATAAATATATAAAAAATTTTTAACGACAAACATTATAGATGTAGAATTTCATTGAGGGGCGTAATTTCTGGGAACGCATCCAGTGACCCCTCCCCCCTACAATCAGGAAAGTAAAATTGTACTCCCACGCCTATACTACGTGGCCCTAAATTGACCCTCCAAATTTGAAATGAGGGGCAAAAAATGCAAAACGGAAACGGAAAATAACCTTTTTTCCTGGTCTAATTGAAAATAGGGAATGTGCCAACCTCGATCAGAGATAGTGGTAAAACTAATGAAATCAACCATTTTGTATGCTACCTGAGGTTGTAAATCATAGGTAATTCACCAAAAAACCGCACAGCTCAGGTAACAAACCGGAGAAGTAAACTTCCTGGGCTGTTCGCACTTGACTCATTACGAGTAAACCAACAAGTGGCTCAGTTAGTTTTACTGCAAAAAAATCCAGTGTGATTATGGCTTAATTCTAGGAAATCTATGTTATTATATATAAACTGAATCTGAATCTATTTAAGTTTATACCTACCTGTACAAATGAAGATTCTTTCGCAATTGTTTAGAAAATATTGCTTAATTGCGAGCCAGTTAATCAAACTGTACACAAACTTGTAAAAAAAAAAATCCACAATATATCTAAATTTTAAACTTCAAATGTACCAACGGTGAACTGAGATGTTATCCGATGGGAATTACTATGAGAACTAGATATCACTTTACCTGACAGGATGGAGGTAGAGGGCGAGTCAAGCAATCAAACGCTACATTAAACAAACTTGTTCACATTGAAGTAGCGTTCATTTCCTTCCGACATATCCTGAATATTCCAAGGACCTGGAGAGATTTAGCTGAATCTTGGTAATATACAACACCTTGTTAAAGGGCATTCACATTTATACTCAATTCTATTGTAGTGTAGATGAATTGACTTTTGATAACATCATAAGATCCTGGGCTTAAGCAGCAATCAATTCAAAATCACTAAAAATACGTTATAGTGGCTACTTATTATATTAGACTGTTTTGGTTTGAATAAAAGAAATGTGGCAGAACCAAGCCAAATGAGTCACAAATGCTAGTTTTCCAGAATAGGCAGAAATTTTAAAATGGTCAATTTTTTCAAATGTTATTTTATTTCAAAAATATACAGTTCATACATTCAACTTTCATACTACCTTAACAATTTTCAAATACTTGATCAAGAAATATTTTATAATGCAATTTAAAATGACCTTGCTTAGTCAATGTATACTGATAAACAATTTTTAAATGCAATTTTCTCAAAACTTATATTTTAAATGTTCGAAATTCAATTGATAACTTCGCAAGGAAATATCGTATGAAACTGATTTTTTTTTGCATGTTAAAGACAATAATGTATAGTTTCATAATCCATAAAAAACCTCAATTTTCAATTTTGCGATTTAAGTCTCCTTTGGCTTGGCTCTGCCACAAATGCATTAACTGTAGAGTTTGACTTGGCGCTATGAATGTTGTGATGGGTAATTTTTATAAAAATGTTAAGCAAACAAATCATAGCAATTTTGAAACTTGAGTCGGGAAATCATTTTTTTAGTAGGCAAATTTTACGATGACTTGACCTTTTTTAATTCCTTATTAAATTCTGAGATAGCTCTATGTATTTCTTACAAATTTTAGAGATAACTTATATTTCTAACAATTTTTATGATGTATTTAGCATGTGCTCGATTGCATTTACGTCGTTAAAAAAATTTCCCCGCACAATACCCTGCTTTATTTAATATCACTATATTAAACCCCGGCTATTTTTAGTTGTCAAATTCCTGGCACTTTCAGACCAATTACATCCATGGCTAAAACTTGTGTATGTCCCGGCACTGCGTGGACACAAAAATGGTTGCATCCCCAGCTCAGTTTTACCGAATTCCTGGCTAGGGTCCGTGTCCGGGAGGGGGAAGTCGAGGTTACAATTGACAATGTGCATTATGTAGGCCACAAATAGCATGTGTACCAAGTACATTTTCAAGTACTACTTTGCTAAATTTTAAGTTAATGTAAAAAACATGTTTACATAGTTTTCGGTCATTCTACCCTTTCCATTCCATTTGTTTTGCAACCCTATCAATGGAATGTAGTCTCCATATCATCTTATTTCTGAATACATGCATAGTCACAATAAACCCAAACGCTTGTCAATCAATCAAGAAGTGTCATAATCGCTATGGTGATCATTAGAGAATTTTATTATTTTATTCTCTCTTTACCAACAGAAATGAATTGCCACTCATAGAGAGGAACAGAATAACTAAAAATATATAATAATTTGGCCTACAAAAGTACTATCTTTTCTGCCATCACTATAAAAAAACTGTGCTGTATTGTCACTTGAAATTGACCAAAAAATCATCAACACTCTTTTAAATTAACCTTCTCATTTTGTAGTAACATCAAAGTTTGGAACATGAGCATAGAAATTAGTGTTTAAAAAGTGTTTAATACGCCTTTTACACTGAAAAATTATCAAAATTATAGAGGCTTCCAGCCAGTAGCAACGCCAGGAATTCACAGATGGCAGGACAATTCCCCCGACAGAAACGGGACTCTCTTGGGCAAGACTAAGTCTGTTGTGGGCGTGTCTCCGGTTTTCAGTCTGACGAAAAAAAAACGTCATTTGCCGTGTTTCGCGTGCTTTTTTTGGCCCGTTTTGGTGTTGGCGCTTCCTCTGCCACCTTGTCGTTACCCTACAAAGCCCCGAATCCTTAAATTTCTCCCCGCTCCTCTCTCAATGAGAGTTGTGCTTTATTAAAGTAAATGTCTTCCTACCTTAATGTCTCTATCACCATATGAGCATACTGATACAAATGAAATTAACCATTACAAGAACACAAAATCAGTCTTCAAAACTTACATGAACTATTACATACAAGACAACCGATGAATACTAACAAATTGCAACTATTCAGAAAACGAAATAAGGAAGTCCAATAGAACATTCAACCAACACGGAACTTCACATGAAAATCAGAGGTAATGTAAACAAAACCGATAGTATTCGTTTTACAATTTGATCAATTTCTTGTCTGTATTCATAGAATTAAATTAAATTAAATAAAATGCAGGAAAAAATCTAACATTTTGACCTTTTCAACAAAACCGCAAGTATTATCTTACTGAAGTGAATATTCAAATTTGTTCAAAATAGTACGGAGTAGAAACTAAATAATCTGGAAATTTTTTGTGAATCGTGTCGATGGGCATAACCTGCCAATATCAAAATCACCAATCCTATATCAGCCTTGTGTTTGTCCACTGGCATCAGCCTAGATAAATTTTCAATTTGGTACTGTACAGTGGGCTAACAAATAAACCAAGGCATTACTTACCATAATCATTAAATATCACTATAATCTACGAACAATTTTTTTTACAGTTTCAACAATGTAAAAGACATAAATTTCAATACAAATTTTGCTATGCAGTCACATCGTACAGCCCACCTGTTTGGTCTGATGTGACTTTATTTTTGTCTACTCTAGCCTTGGTTTTGATAGATAGGACATAGAGGTAACACAGCTTGGGTCCACAGGTAAGGCAAGCCTTGGTGTCAAATCTCATCATCACAGCAGGACCTGCTGTGGCTGGAATGCCTATAGAACATCATCAATGAGGGATCAACCTAGAGCTATCACCGAGCAACTCAAGCATACTAAAATGAGGCATGACACGGCAAAACCACCAAGTTGTAGGAAAATTGAAAATTGAGTTATTGTTAAAGTCATATTAGACTTTTCGTAAGCTTTAAAATGAGGGGTCAATTATCAAAATCGGACAATGTATAACTGAAATTATTGAAAAAAATATACACAAATTTCCTTTGTATTTGTTTATATTTCCTGTTGTTTATTTGCTTCTCAATATTCCTGTGCGACAACTTGGTGGTTTTGCCACGACTAGCCTCAAATAGATTTTATTAAAGTTTCTAATTATTATCAGTCATTACAAGGAAGTATGTATACTCCAAGCAATGAGATACACGACATCGTGTCAGGATTCAATATTTTTACATAAATTTTGCCATCATGAGGAATGATCTTGTTTCCTGATGATGACATATCTCCACGAGAAGGCGTGTATCTATGTTGGAGTATGTATTAAACTTTTTTACCTGAAGTTGATTAGTGGACTCTTCAGTTATTATAAGTTATATAAGTTATATACTGACTGGGGTATCAGTTTATCTTACCGTATATGGATAATTTCACTCTAATTAAGCTGTGATCTAACACATCAATTGTTTTTGTTCACCTCAAATCTACACTTTTAGATACTCAGGAACAGTAAAGCTTGCCCCAAAAAATATCTCTAGTACATACTTGCGTCTATAAGCAGGCGCGGATCCAATAGGGGGGGGGGGCGCAACCCAACCCAGGCCCCCTTTTGACTTGGACAAATATTATTTGAACTTAAAAATATAATTTTTTGCAATAAAATATCTGCGAAAATTGCCTCTCAGATACCCAAAAAAGGTATTTTGTTTGAAAATTGGTATGGAGATCCCAGCTAACAATATTTCGTTATAAGAGCATTATATAACGTTATATTTTGGTGTTAAAAACGTTATTTTGTAGAACCATAAGTACATACTTTTAACCAAATTTCACAACATCTAACGTAATTATAACGTTTAAATGTAACATTTGTACAATGTTATTGCAAATGTTATTTTATCACATACCAAACCACAACATTCACGGACGTCATAAGAACGTTTTGTGTTTGCTGGGATGACCCTAGACCCCTAGAAACAACACAAAGTTTGGCACCGAACCCTCTATTCAGCTCTGCTGGATCTGCCCCTGGTAAGATAAAAAGTAGTAGGATCACCAGCTTGATGTACCAAATATTTCCAGTGGGAAACCATGGTTTTTATTTTCTACTTAAACAGAAAAGCTTTTATTTCCGATATTATGGTATTACCAAGAGGAGAATGTATGTTGGCAAGTAAAAGTTGTTTTGGGAAAACTAAATTTTATAAATACTGTCGCTTTCCCAAAAATGACAAGTACAGTACCAAGAGTAGAATCTTATGTTGGCAAGTAAGAGTTTTTTGAGAAAACTAAATTTTAGAAATACTGTAGCTTTCCCAAAAATGGCAATTCAAAATTTCTGCATGGTCTATCAGGCCTTGACATTTTTACTAACTTGCCAACTGGGCTAGTTGGCTACAGTTTTGAACTAGTCCGGGGGATATTTCACTAGCCCACCATATTTTCCTAAGCTTTCTCATCTTGTAAAATATAAGACTGACTCTAGCTACTGTAGGTGAACCGGTAGAAAATATTGAATTTTATAACTGTACTAGACAGCTGGGCAACATGGCGAGGTAGGCTAGCTAGCCCGGCATGTTTTCAACTAGTCATTGTATGCCGGAGAAGTACTAAATTAAGCCCTACCTATACATTAATGTAGTCTGGAATGAGTACCATTTAACCCGACCTACTTTAATTTAGGCCTAAAGCTGAGACCACCCCCTGCTTCAAGTAGCTTTTTTGACACAAAATCTGTATTATTCAATTCTTTTTCATAAGACTTTATTCATTTGATTTATATCCTAATGATTTTGCTAAAAATAAATGACTACACAGGGGAGTTTTGTGAACTCAACAAGTAAATACCATTTTTACCCTGAATGTCTACCTATACATGGAGGAATCACCATGAAAAATAGAATGCTACAATAAGAATATAAATACATTATTGGATCAGTTCCGGTCCTTATGAACAGAAGATCAAATAAAGGTATTATTGATTAAAAGTATTGTTATATACAGTGTCAAACAACAAAGTAAACTACAAGTTTTTGAATAAATATGACGAAAAAACACAGGCCCCCATTTACACTACGAGTTTGGGCTGGCCCTGGATAGGCAATCCATAAGTGTCACTCCAAGTACTTTGGGCTGACCCAGGGGCAGCCCAAATTTCGACCACCTCGTGAGGTATTCCAAATGAGTTAGGCTGGCCTATGCAGTGAACTGTAGCGCAACAGAGCATAGCGCATAGACACACACATTGTTCATATACACATTGGGCCTCTCTTGGAACTATATCGGGGCCCAAACAATTAAATATGGACCTGATCGTGGGTCAGCCCTTGGCCGGCCAGGACCCAATCCTAAGTGTAAATGGGATCATACACGATACTAATAGGAAAATGTCACACTGTACCATTCCTACGGTATAATTTGATTCGTGTATAATCCCAGAATTTAAGACATACTGTATACTTCAATAACTTTAGAATGGGCTCATTTGCAAATACGATCACACAAACATCTATCAGCCCAAGGCTTGGATCACAACTTAATCAAGTTCAATGGATAGCAACATCAAGTCCTAGTATTTGAGTACTTTTAATACTACTGTACTGTATTTTAAAACATTTACTTTGTGACAATGTATGTCAGGAGTCAATCCACAACTTATCAAATATCAATTGCTTTCTTTCTTGATATATATGCGAGAATTTACAGATTTATTAGCCTAAAGCCGAGCACTCACTACATCGTGCGACGGTCGTATGACTGTCGCATGGCTAAACCATCGCTCCCTGTTGGTATGGTTGCCAGATGCGATGACAGTCTTCGTCAGCCAAAGGTTTTTTAGTTTTTCAACAGGGAAATCACTCATAAACTGTCGGCCAATGAACAGAAGACTGTCATCGCGTCTGGCAACCACACACACACAGAGCAAAGGTTTAGTCGTGCGACCTTCGTACAACTGTCGTACAACACAATAAGTGCCCTCGTGCAACCTTCGTACAACTGTCGTACAACTGTCGTACAACACAATGAGTGCCCTACTTTAGGGTAAGTTCAAATCCACTGTTTAAGGCTAGCATAGCGTACGGCATAAGCTAATCTGCAAAATATCGACCAAGGTATTCAGATACAAACGTAAGTTTTAAGCATTATTAAATTGCCACCAGTGTATTTTGCTATGACCAGTCATTTGTTATTTACTGGCAAATTTAAACCAATTGCAAAATTTGTTTGGTCAAAATCAGAATCATTCATATGTATGAGGCATAGCTCCATAGCTTGTAAACGCAAACCCGAGGTTTGCAGGAAGCAAACGCATTATGCTAAATATCAGTGACTTTCGCTAAACACTGACACAAATAATCGTACGCCACGTATGTTATGCTCTGTTTAATCGTTGAGGCTAAACATACCATAAGTGTTGACAACCTACAGTTAAATAGGAAAATACAATGCATCTCCAACTATATAAAATACATACCATTATATTGGGATTTGATATTTGAACATTGGAATAAAAGGCATTCGTGTGTGATCACAATCGCAAACCATGGCTTTTCAAAAGGGTTTGTCCCTTCTGTACCTGACATATAAAAATCATAAAGAACTTTGTCTTGAACTAATCGTTATACATGGGTAGACTTATATGCTATAAAATGGTATAACATTTTACTATTGTTATCTTGTATATTTTGGAATAATTTTAAACTGTTGTCATTTTACATGCCAAGGTGTTTCAACCTGCTCAATAAACCAAACCCTTCAAAAATCAGTAACTTTATATTAATGTCACTGAATGGCACTCTAGTACAATTGATTGATTCTGCTATTGTTATAGCCTTACATTGGCATTTGAAGTTATATAAAAGATTTGGCAAGTCTTCATTATGAAACTGGGTAAACCTGTTGAATGTACTTTTTTCAGTATGGTATTAAATATAGCTACTGTAAGCCTCTAATTATAAATTGTGACACTGCATTCATTTGTGAGAAATGTAGGATTTAACTCAGAAACCTTGGACCAGATGAAGTGTCCTAATTACAAGGCTAACTGGGATAATCAAAAGTAGCAATCACACTGGAGTTTTTTTGGTAAAACTAACCGACACACTGGCTAGTTTTCCCATAATTAGTCCAGTGCAAACAGCACAGAAAGTTTACCTAACCATGGAGAAAAGGAAACTTACCCATGCCGCGTAGTTAGTTTAACCGAGTCCCGCCTGCCCAGAAAAACTGACCAGCTTAGTTTTACCAAGCAGGAAAGTCCAAGGCGAACAGCGCAACTTGGGTAATCTTCTCAAATCATATTAAAAAATGGCCTTCATTGGTCAATTGGGTACTCATATGAGTTGTGACCTTGAGTCAGGTTTATTCTACAAATGTTACCATAGCTTGTGGTAAAACTAGCCATACCAAATAATCCAAGTGAGAACAATGGTAAAATTTAACCACTTTATTACCTATTGTCTTGGTAAAGTATCCCTTTTTAAATACAGTGCGATTGAGGCTAAAGAAGGAACAGACAGTCCATTAATATACCTAATTGTTATGTTGCCAGCATCATTTGAAGAACCATAAAACGAGCCATTTGTTAAGAGATACTGCCTTTCTCTGGCCATAAATATATGTATGTACCAGGCCCACATATTATGCTAAACCAGATATAGTTATAGTGGCAACAAAATTACTCAAAAAGAACCTATTGGACTGATAGTTCTTTAAAGGAATTGGGAGGAACGGGTAGGAGGGGGACACTTAATTGAAAGAGCTCTCATACCAAGACAAAGAAGTACTGTACAACAAAATAATGACATGCCAATAGTATTACTATTTTTTGTATAAATTATGGATGAATACAATACTGGTACAAGAGCCATTGACCACAAGCGACTACTATGCAAAATTAGATTACATGGCTTAACATTAAGGAATAATGTTTCCACTCCACAGGGACATGCCCACAAGTGCAACCTATGCACTGTAGGAATAGGAATAGAATTGCAATGTTAGGCCAACCGCTAGTAAACTTTAGCAAACTAGGGTACTGTATTAAAAACTTCAATTTGTCTCAGGTGACATTATTAAAAGTTTTTTGACATCCGAACATTCTAAGCATGTCAAAGTTCAAGGTAATCAAATGAATTTGTTGTTTCAGATCCGTTTCTATTCCTTTTGCAATATTTCCTGTGGAATACATCCAATGGATTTAAAGCATGGTTTAAAGGATTTCAACAGGTAAAAAAGAACAAGTTCCTGTAGGCTTCATAGCTCTGATCATGTCTAATACTTTGTTTATTTTTATTTTATTTGATTTATTCGGTATAGGCCTAAGTCCGAAGTTGACTTATTTCCAATGGGGTCCATCTGGTGGTATTTAAGCAGTACACCGGGAGACAATCCCCTACTCTTTTTCGAGGAGTGCATTGCGTTCTTTAGAGAATGGCGTGGTGTTGAAGCAAACCATGAACCAGCGAGTCACGGTTCAGCACACAGCACAGTGATTTCCCCCAGCTAAACTAACTGAACTAAATGTCACCCTCATTTACTGTACATTTAAAGCATTTTTTATGACCAATGATCACATAACATTTATAAACATTAGAGAGTGGCATTTAGTTCAGTTGGTTTACATGGTGGAAATCACTGTGCTGTGCTGTGCACTGAACCGTGAAAATTTGCTGGTTACCGGTTCGATCCAACATAAAGTCACTCTCCTTATCTTTCAGCTGGGGGTGGGGGTCAAAATACAGGTTAATAGCGTACCTTTTTTTTTCAAGTGAAACGTTAATCTGTTGGTCCTGTGTACAACATGGCTTATGTACACACCAAAGAATGCAGTGCACTCTTCAGAAAAGAGTAGGGACTTGTCTCCCAATCACCATAAGAAAGGACCCCATTAGAAATAAGTCCACTCAGACTTTGTGGGTTATCGAAAAGTGTTCGCAATCGCTTATGAGAGGTTGCCACTTACAAGGTTTCAAATTTGTTGATTAAAAAAAGAAAAACCAGACTTTTGAATAAGTGACTGTAATGGGAGGTGTCCACATACGAGAGGTGTCTGCACAAAAAAATTTTCAACCGAATGCAACTAACAGATGAATTAGTTTATGATGGTGCACGCTCATGAAATTATCCAGCAATTAAATATTATTAAACTCAATTGTGTTGGTAATATTTATGAAGGCCAGTGATGACACTGCGGTGTTCATTATTATCAAATACCCTAAAGAGTGTAGGATGAGGAGTGGCCGAGGCCAAAACAGGAAAGTTCACTAGCAAACACTGGCTGACCTACTGAATGCACGCATCATAACTTTATGCAATTTCGAGTCTGGTTCTGGAGTTGACAAACTAATGCTCTAGGATCCTATTTTCGAAGCAGTCCAGATTCGGATGAAAGCCCCAAGTAGTAATTAACCATCCCTTAATGATCTTTCAATAGTACAATCAACAGACTACCACCCCCTCCCACCTTCCCAGCTCCATATGGTTGCCTGGAAGATGGCTTGCATCATTAACCAAACTTCTCCAATAAAAATCATTTGAATGAAATATATAAAGTTAACTGATATCCAGATACTGCCCAGACTAGCAGCACCACGCAGACTGGGGAGTCATACGTAACAAGGTTTTAAATTTCTGCTCAAGGTAAACTGATAGTGGCAGGCCAATCCGGACTACAAAAAAGTACAAACACAGACTATCCCAGCAATCACAAAACGTTCTTATGACGTTCGTGAATGTTGTGATTTGGTATGTGACAAAATAACGTTTGCAAAACATTGTACAAACGTTAAATGAGTGTTCAAACGTTATAATTACGTTAGATCTTGTGAAATTTGGTTAAATGTACGTATTTATGGTTCTACAAAATAACGTTTTGAACACCAAAATATAACGTTATATGGGGCAAGACATGGCAAAACCATCAAGTTGTCGCAAAATAACAAAATGGAGGTAATATTAAATCCCTATTTAACTTTTTATAAGCTTTAAAATGAGGGGTCATTTGTCAAAATCGGACATCTATAACCAAAGTTATGAGACAAAATATACAAAATTTTCCATTATATTTCTTTATATTTCCTGTTTTTATTTGCTCTTATCTCAACTTCCTGTGCGACAACTTGGTGGGGTTTCCATGCCTTGCCTCATAACGTTCTTATAACGTTATATTGTTTGCTGGGATAATGTCCGAGTCCCGTAACTCGACCAATGGGACACTTCATCGGGTTTAATGTTCACATTAGTGTGCCAGGGTAAAATTAGTACTCATATAGGTCATAATTTAGATTTATAGAAAACAATCAAAACAATGAAAACAATGCAATGATTTTAAACTTTGCAACTTGACTCTATATAATTTAATGCAAAAACGATTTTTCTGAGATGTTAATCTCTGACAATTCATACTGGTGGTTGGTAAATCCACTTCATAAAAGTATTAAACTTGTCAATTGATTCAGCTGTGATAACAAACAGTAAATTTGATGACAACATTTTCTGCTGAGAACTGCTGAGAAGGTTCAGGTTCATTATAACAGAGATTGCAAATTTTTAATGATTATATTTTGTTTATTTGTTAATTATTTTCCCTCTGGCTACCCATTTCTAAATATTGACTGTCCCAAACAAATTCTGTATGCGCACATACAACTCCCTTGGCAATATCTGTGGAATATGGCAAGTATACTACTGTACTGTATACTTTTTGATGTTGAGACATGGATAATGCTAAACACAAACAACCATTAAGCATAAGTTTCAAACTTCCGTCCTCATGTTTAAGAGTGAACCACAAGCTGCATCAATAGCTCCCATTATAAAATTAGTAACACTGGTGTCAGATGATTTTTTAAATGCCTGGAGGTTTTCATAGGGGGAAAGGTGTCAGAGCCTCTCATTAAATGTATCATTATAAATGTAATTTATTGAACACTAAACTTTTGACACACTTTATATGAACTTGAGGGGTGTAACACACCCAAATAATAGACTTTGTTGCATCCTTACTAGGTGAGACTTTCCATACCTTGTTTCATGAAATTTCTAACGCAGAAAGTTAAAGATTAGAATTTTCCTTGAATCGATTTTTCGCCTATTAGGAAAGCCTCAGACAAAAATAATTAAAACAATTTTATACCGTTATCCTTTCAGCTGTCATAAAAGTTTGCCTTCCACCAAGCCAAATTCCAACCTGCCACCCAACTTAACCAGATGAAATAGGTAAAATTATTGTTTTTAATCATTTTATCACCCACCCTTACAATGTTTCCACACACGCTTGGATTTTTATAGCTACATCACTGCAGGTAAAATGGATAGTTCCAAGGGTGGTCGCTTTACAGGGACAAATTGACTAGATATTTATATCTCAAACTTGCCAAGTGTGACCACATTGGATGGTGGTGTACCACATGATCATGTTGTACAGTATAAAACACACCGATATTGAATTCTGAAATGGCGTGGAATATGTACTATTTTTTAATTATGTGGTATTTGAATATCAACAATTGTTTCTCAATTTATGGAAATATGAATATACCATCAACATGTCTTGTATTCACTACAGTCCAATACTGTTATAAAATATGAAGTGGTTTTACAGCTGACCCAATGTGCAATTCATAAAGTGCACGAAAACACTTGTTGATCTTTACACAGATCAATGGATTGAGTCAACACACTTACTTTGCACAAGTTTCAGTATCAAATTTGGTTTTGGGAATTCATTTAAAAGTTCATTAAACTGTTATACTCCGATTACTGTGATTTAAAATAGAGTGGCAACAACACATGAAAAAGATAAGATTTTGAAAAAATCATTGGTAACAAAAGCACACAATGACTCTCCGTAATTCCAACAAATATAAGAACTTAAAATGCAAAACAAAAAGATTCATGAATAGCCCAATTCTGTACATGACCAAAATTCTGAATTCACACATAAGTTGTCCCTGCTGTTAGTCTAGTCTCTCCGCCCAGGCTCGCCCAGTGCACACTCAATTTTTATTAATAAATATTTATTTTTTTACTACGTACATATATATAAATATATATTTAATTTGCTTGTAATTACGTGTTATTTAATTAGTGATTTTTATATGATTGTTAATGTAACTTACCTCTTTTTGTGTCGCAATTCAGTTTGTACTGCAATGACCAAAATGCTATATTTTTCTTGTAATGTAAATTTGTATGTATATTTATTGATGAATAAAAGGACCAGAAATACATTCCAAAATACTGTTTTATAATATTTGACAGTTTTTGATGATGAACCAAGTTTTAAAAATCATCTGTTGATTGGACAATCTTCCATGTATGCCATATGACTGAGTGGTTTGGCAAGGGAACTGTTAACTCTGGCAAAACCAACAGCGTGGATATTAAATTTTACTGAAAAAAGGGATCAGTCAGATAAATAAATTGAATATTACAGGTCATTGCATACATTCATGCCCTCAGTTAGATCTATCTATTCTCATTCAATGAAATGAACCATTTGAATATCTACAGTCGGCCTTCTAATTTACACAGACATCAGGCTGCAAGGTGTTTGTAAATGACAAAGTTTGTAAATTAGAAAGTTTGTATTGAAAAAGGTTCATGAAAACTGAGGCCTCCAAAACACTTATTTGTGTTATTTTGTTCTCTTGGTTGTTAAAACATGCAGTTTTTTTTTCTAGCAGGAAAATATTTAAAGAAGAAATAATTATTGATAAATGGCCAATAATTACATCATTGGCCATTACTTTTGTGACATCGTTGACTGAAGTGTTCGTAAAATAAATGGTTTGTAAATGGGAAGTTTGTAAATTAGAAGGTTGAATGTACCAACAAACGTTTCATTGAAATTAATGCCATTTTCCTAATTGCATTCCATAACAGTCTAACCTAATGTAAATACAAATGATTGTTTTTTATTTAATCTATTGTTTTTTCTTAGAACACAAACCCATCAGTTTCTGTTTCATCCTTTTTACTGTAAACATCCTGTAACTACTGTAGTAATAACAATACCAATTGTTTTGCTTCTGACCTCATTGTGTGGTTAAATATTTAAATCATACTGATGACAAATAATTAACAATGGTTCTATGTTTAATATCATGAACAATTAGTAATAGTACTTTAGTCAGTATTTTCAAGTCTGAAGGATTCTCCCAGAGCCTCCAAGAACTTCAGCTAATCTCCTGGGCTCCCCGAATTATTAAATTTTCGTGCGAAATTTACTTGTCTACAGGAAGTAGATGAATATGAAATTTTCACAAAGAGCATAAGGCCTAGTTGTTAACCCAAAACACTTGTTGACAATATCAGTTATGAAGTTTGTAAATGGTGTTGGTAAATAGTCTTTTTAATAATGAGAGAACATGATTGTCAGAAACTATAACTTCATCATAATTTTTTGAGCTTATAAAAATGGTTCTTATACACACATTTTAGAAGTGTACATTACAAATGGTGGTCAGACAAAAGCCTGATAGGAGGCGGAGTAGTATATGTTTGCTTGCAATTGATGGTGGTACATTCATCTACCACTTTTGAACTATACTCACAAACTGATCCATTGGAGTTAATAAGTGAACTTTTAATAATAATCACATTTCCTTGCTTTTTATCTCATTCGTTCATTTATTTGTATTGTACAGAATAGAAACCCGGTGAAAAACATGATGCATATGCAGGGATGTAGCTACAAAAATACATGGGTAGGCAAGCAACAATGCAAGGGTGGGTGGCATAATGACTAAAAACAGTATTTTTACCTTTTTCAGAGGCTTAGGGTGGGTGGCAGGTTGAATTTAGACTGGGTGGAAGGCCTTAAAATAAGCTTTAGGGTGGGTGGAACAATTTTAGGGTGGGCGGCCCCGCCCACCTCCGCCCTGCATAATTACATCCCTGATAATGTTTCCATATATAATAAATGTATGATTTTTATAAGAAGTTTTTTATTTTGAAATTTCCTTAGGCTCTACAATGAATATTTATAATATGGATCTGGCAATATAAAGAATCTATTTCATGCCTGACTTAAATTTCTGTTGTTGCACGTTTTTGCAATGATAACTTTTCATGAGAATGTCAGAAAATTATTGTTGAGATAAAACTCTTAACTGAACAATTACTAAATAGCTTGAGGCAATATAACGCTTTATAGCATACAGTTATTACTACCAATTATTTGTTGCTGAGCAGCTTCGTATCTGGCATTGATTCATTTCTACTGAGGTGCAAAAGTTAGAGATTTATGTTTGTAATCAGTATATTTCACACGAGTTCATTTCACGGAAAGATTTCAAGTCCCAATTAACCAGTATTAAACAACATCTTTGATTATGCTACATTGTGGTAATTAATAAAATAGGTTTGTGTAGTGGTAAGAAAAACAAGAATCCCTAGAGGAAAAAATAAAATTGTTATGCAAATTTTGGGTAAAGACATATATAAATGGTTATTGTGCTAGGGAAAATTATTCACTTTAATTACTTTTGCAGGCCTAGGGAAACTATTTAGTATCTGTTGTAATTTAGCAAAGATTTGAGTTTTGTAATCTACATAATAATTCAGATCATCTGTTCTACTTGTGTCTAGACTTATTTGAAACATTCTTTTTTTGTGTTGATTAGTTATTTTGGATTGGACGATACTTGCACTGATTACGGAATGACAATTTGTTATCCTCTATGCACTGATGGATCCCTCCCTTATTTGGGTCACTCTCACTCCTGAGGATGATCGAAGCACATTGATCGAAACATTCAATAGATTACAACATACGTGGTGTACAATGTTTTGTTTATAGGCCTATTTTATTTTATTTTATGATCAATATCCATAACAATTTTGTATAGGCCTACTCTGTAAAATTTTTAAATATTAAAATATCCACCTCATATGCTTGTCATCCTTCATGCTTACTCAAAATAGTAGGGCCAATCAAGCAATTAATAGAATTGAAAATGGCATTATAGGTGGTTTATGGTCATTATTATGTTGTTGAGCTTTTAATACTGTAATTACTTTAGCAAACTTTTCTGCATCCAAATCTTACTGGTGACTGTTGACAATTTGCTCTGCTGTGAAGATTTATGACAAAAACTATTAGTCGTGTGCTCTGACTGGTGCCAAAATTCTGTAAACACTAAACTTGGGAGTTGCGCTTCATTAAAAAGAAAGTAAATTTTCACCTCTGTGATAACCCGTCTAGTAAGAATGCCTGGGGTTACCAAGGGTTACTATCAACCATATTTTGTGGTCCACATTTTAAACCATTTCCTCTTGGAGATTTATATCATCATTGAGAAATCTAATTTGTGTTCCGTCTGAACCTTGTTATATAGTGCATAAATCTCCCATGGAACATGCAAGCTATTATTAAATTGAGCGGAAATCTAGAAAAAACATACAAAAACAACTTTCATAAAAAAAAATATTTTTAATAAAATGCTACATCAGTAACATGTGAGAATGATATTGAGCAAGGACAAAGCATGCAAGGTGTACAGTGGAACATGCTCTACTACAACATGTCTCAATTTCTTTATATTTGAAATAGACAAAAAATATTTGGTGTTTTAATAAACTGAGATTTTAATCGAAGTATGGGCAAAATAATGTCATAGAAACAATGATTTAATGTTGATTAAATATAGCACATGAAACAACTGTGTATAATCATGATATGCCCCCATGGTATAATTAATCATAGGTCTATGTGAAATAATTAAAACACCCTTCCAAAAAACACAATTTCTACTAAACAGAAGTCCCAACATATAAAAGCAATGTAAATGGACTCTTGGAAACCAAACTGCTTGGAAACTGGACCAACTGGAGAAATCTGTCTCCGTAAAACTAGCCCCGTATGCCGGTTAGATTTCCGGAGTGAAATCTGCTCAGTAAACCTTACCGAGAAATTTAACCAATCTCGAAAGTCCAATGTGGACAGCGTGACTTGGGTAAACTTACCGAGCAAGTTTAACCGATCTCGAAAGTCCAATGTGGACAGCGTGACTTGGGTAAACTTACTGAGCAAGTTTAACCGATCTCGAAAGTCCAATGTGGACAGCGTGACTCAGGTGAACTTACCGAGCAAGTTTAACCAATCTCAAAA